>JAGKPW010000324.1:5000-32500 GCA_019926035.1 Melaleuca alternifolia
CTCGGGTTATGGGAGAAGGAGGAACCGAGAAGAAGGTATCAGCAACAACGGGTTTTATTGCGGGACAGCTCATGATGTTCATATCGATCTATTATGCGCCTCTGCATCTAGCATTTGGTAGACCTCATACAATAACTATCCTAGCTCTACCGTATCTTTTGTTTCATTTCTTCTGGAACAATCACAAACACTTTTTTGATTATGGATCTACTACCAGAAATTCAATGCGTAACCTTAGCATTCAATGTGTATTCCTGAATAATCTAATTTTTCAATTATTCAACCATTTCATTTTACCATGTTCAATGTTAGCCAGATTAGTCAACATTTATATGTTTCGATGCAACAACAATATGTTATTTGTAACAAGTAGTTTGTTGGTTGGTTAATTGGTCACATTTTTTTTCATGAAATGGGTTGAATTGGTATTAGTATGGATATAACAAAATAATTCTATTCGATCGAATAAGTACCTTGTGTCAGAATTGAGAAACTCTATGGCTCGAATCTTTAGAATTCTCTTATTTATTACCTGTGTTTACTATTCAGGCAGAATACCGTCACCCATTGTCACTAAAAAATTCAGAGAAACCTCAGAAACGGAAGAAAAGGGGGAAAGCGAGGAAGAAACAGATGTAAAAATAGAAACAACTTTCGAAACGAAAGGGACTAAATAGGAACAAGAGGGATCCACCGAAGAAGATCCTTCTCCTTCCCTTTTTTAGGAAGAAACGGAGGATCCGGACAAAATCGATGAAAGGGAAGAGATCTGAGTGGATGGAAAGGAAAAAACAAGGGATGAATTCAACTTTCAAGAGACATTCTATAAAAATAGCCAAGTTTATAAAACTTCTTATATGGATGGGAATAAAAATGAAGAGAATTCGAAGTTAGAATTATTTAAAGAAGATCCATTTTTTTTATGGTTTGAAAAACCTCTTGTGACTCTTCTTTTCGACTAAAAACGATGGAATCGTCCATTGCGATATATAAAAAACAATAAATTTACAAATTCCGTAAGAAATGAAATGTCACAATATTTTTTTTATACATGTCGAAACAATGGAAAAGAAAGAATATCTTTTACGTACCCCCCCAGTTTGTCAACTTTCCTGGAAATTATACAAAGAAAAATTTCTTTGTTGACAAGAGAAAAACTACTCGATGATGAATTGTATGATAATTGGATTTATACCATTGAACAAAAAAAGAACAACTTGAGCAAAGAATTTAGAAAAAAAATGGAACTTATAAATAAAGGACCCATTACTCTAGATGTACTCGAAAAAAAAACTAGATTGTGTAATGATGAAAAGAAAAAAGAATATTTGCCTAAAAAATATGATCCTTTTTTGAAGGGGCCCCGTCGTGGAAGGGTCAAATTCTTTTTTTCATCCCCAATCCGAAATCAAATTTCCATAAAGAATTATATCGAGACAGGTTGGATAAATAAGATTCATGGGATACTTTTTACTACTGATCAGGAAAAATTGGAAGAACAAATAGATGCATTTCATAGAAATTCATTATCAACAGAAAAAAAACTTTCTTTATTTCCATTTCCAGAAACCGAACAAGGAATAATTAATGCAGAAGATCAAATAAAAATTTTGAAAATTTTCTTCAACGCAATTATAACATATCCCAAGACTAAAAGAATTAAAAAAATCTATTGGAATAAAAGAAATAAGTAAAAAAGTTCCTCTATGGTCATACAAATTAATCAACGATCTGGAACAACAGGAGGGAGAAAGCGGAGAAAACATGGCAGAGGATCATCAGATTCGTTATAGAAAAGCCAAACGTGTAGTGATTTTTACAGATAGCCAGCAAAATACTGATACTAATATTCAAAATACTGATAATCCTGAGGAAGCCGACGAAGTGGCTTTGATACGTTATTCACAACAATCAGATTTTCGTCGAGATATAATCAAAGGCTCCATGCGTTCTCAAAGACGTAAAATAGTTACTTGTGAATTGTTTCAAGCAAATGTGCATTCTCCTCTTTTTTTGGACAGAATAGATAAACCCATTTTTTCTTTTGATATCTCCGAGATGATCAAATTCATTTTAAAAAACTGGATGTATATAAAAACAACCGAATTAAGAATTTTGGATTATACCGAGGAAAAGACAAAAGAAAGTGAAAAAAAACGAGGAAGAAAAAAGAGAAGAATACAAAATAAAAATAGAAGAGAAAACACAAATAGAAATAGCTGAAGCCTGGGATAGCATTTTATTTGCTCAAGTAATAAGAGGATACCTATTAGTAACCCAATGTTTTCTTAGAAAATATATTGTATTACCTTCATTGATAATAGCTAAAAATATAGTCCGTATGCTATTACTTCAATTTCCCGAATGGTCCGAGGACTTAAAAGATTGGAATAGAGAAATGCATGTTAAATGCACCTATAATGGTGTTCAATTATCAGAAACCGAATTTCCAAAAAATTGGTTGACAGATGGTATTCAGATAAAGATCCTATTTCCCTTTTGCCTTAAACCTTGGCACAGATCTAAGGTGCCACACCCCCAGAAATATCCGCTGAGAAATAAAGGGCAAAAAAATGATTTTTGTTTTTTAATAGTTTGGGGAATGGAAACTGAACTTCCTTTTGGTTCTCCCAGAAAACAACATTCATTTTTCGAAATCATTTTTAAAGAACTCAGGAAAAAAATTCTCAAATTGCAAAAGAATTCTTTTTTAGTTATACCGGTTTTCAAAGAAAGAATATTTTTTTTTTAACTTTTCAAAAGAAAGAAAAAAATGGGTCATCAAAAACATTCTATTTTTAAAAGGAAAAATAAAGGAACTTTTCAAAAGAAACCCAATTCAATTATTTGGATTAAGAAAAATATATGAATTGAGTGAAACTAAAAAAGAAAAATATGGGATAATTAGTAATGGGATTATTAATGAATCGTCCATTCAAATTCGATTTATGGATTTGACAGATTATTCATTGACAGAAAAAAAAATGAAAGATCTGGATCATAGAACCAGCACAATCAGGAATCAAATAGAAAAAATTACAAAAGATAAGAAGAAAGGATTTTTAACTCCGGAAATAAATATTAGTTATAATAAAAGAAGTTATCCTACTAAACTATCAGCATCAATAAAAAATATTTGGCAGAAATTAAAGAAATTCAAAAGAAGAAATGTTTGATTAATCCGTAAATCATATTATTTTTTCAAATTTTTAATTGAAAGGATATATATAGATATACTTCTCCGTATCATTAATATTACTAGGATCACGACACAACTTTTTTTTTGATAATTCAAAAAAAATGATCGATAAATACATTTACAATAATGAAACAAATAAAGAAAAATGGATAAAACAAATAACAATACAATTCGTTTTATTTGGACTATAAATAAATCAATTTCGGATATTAGTAATAAAAATTCAAAGATTTTTTTATCCTCCTTCTCACAAGCATATGTCTGTTACCACTTATATCAAACGAAAATTCATAACTTGTATAAGTTAAGATATGTCCTTCAATATCACAGAACATCTCTTTTTCTTAAAAATGAAATAAAGGATTATTTGGAAACATAGGGAATTTTTCATTCTGAATTAAAACATAAAAATATTTTGAATTTGGGAATGATTCAATGGAAAAACTGGTTAAGGTTAAGGGGTCATTATCAATATGATTTATCTACGATCCGATGGTATCAATTAGTACCACACAAATGGAGAAATAGATTCAATCAAACACGTATAGTGCAAAATAAAGATTTAAACAAAAGGTATTCAGATGAAAAAGAAAAAGATCGATTAATATTAATTAATTACAAAAAGTTAAATGATTTTGAATCAAATTCAAAATATAACTTTCAAAAATACTATAGATATGACCTTTTCTCATATAAATTGATTAATTATGAAAATAGGAAAGGTTCACATATTTATGTATCGCCATTACGTTTAAATAATAAACAAGAGATTTCTTATATATCCAACAAGATATATAAAAAAGATAAATTCGTTGACATGACAAGGGGTATTATCTCTATTAATTTAGAAGATGATGATATTATGAATCTAGATAAATTTGCATATAGAAAATATTTTGTCACGCCCCGGTTTCGGGGTCGTAGCAATTACTTCAGGATCCAATTAAATACCACACTTTTCAGGAAACGTTTTTCATTCCATCAGCATCAATTTTACAATCCAAGATCGCCGTCAGTTCCAATACCAGAAGGTTCTTCAAAAAGGGGTACACATCACAAGTACGGGAGAGGGGAGTGGTCCAAAAGAGAGTCATACAAGACCTACGTACACTAGCACCGCTCAGCTATACACACAAAAGTTGCGGTCTAAGTTAGGGAAGACTAAGGCTATCCTAAGGAGTGGTCGGGGGCTTGGGCCAAGTCCTCTCACATGAAGGCTTCCCGTCGATTACCGTACCGTCCTCTGAATCGTCCTCTCCTTCGGGGCCTTCCAAGTCTGACAGGTAGCCCCCTTGCGGCACCTCACACCTCTCGTGTAAGAGTTCTAGTTCGGTTTCCTGGAACCCTGAGTAGACCTTCACGTGCTGGTGTGGGTACCAGATATCCCTCCTAGTGCTCCAGATCCACCCCGTTTCCCGGTGGAATTCGACGATCAGCCCGTCTTCCTGGACATCAGTGTCTATGACCTCTCCCATACTCTGAGGAGCCTCAGGATTCACTCCTAGCTCGTACTCTTCCTCGTCCTCTGGTAATTCATCCGGGTCAAAGGGGACATCCGGCGGCAAGTATCCCCCGACGTCCTCCAGGTCCTCATCGGACCCCGGGTCTTCCATCTCCAGCAGTCGATCCAGCTCCTGGTCCCAATCCTCCTCCTGATCCTGAGGGTCCGGCGCCTGCTGATCCCGAGCTTCCTCCTCCTCGGAAGGCCATTCCATGAGATGGTCCTCCACCGCCGTGTTCTCCGAATCGGAGCTGTCCGTGTCCATCCTGAGGTCCTGGTGTGGTGGAGTGGTGGGGTGAGATTCCACGGTCTCAGTGAGCAAACCATAACCCTAGATTAGGATCAGCCCAGTCCTAGGGTCCCTGGACGTCCCATCCCCTCTCAGTCTCCAGCCGGTAACAGGCAGAACTAGGTGGGACCTATCTCTAGTCTCACATCCCATGGCCCCACAATCGGAATATACCACTCTCCACTAATCGACAACCAAACGGGGTGTCTAAGCCGGGTCGCGGGGTACCGTCTAACTCAACCTTATAAATGAGCGAGATAGTAAATAAATTGCAATCTAAATTAAATAGGCGTGATCGAAATTACGGAGTAAGCTATAAAATTTAAACTAATTAATTAAGCGAGGAAAAACATAATTTAAATGCAACTAAGTAAATGACATTAACGATAAATTAACTTTAATATAAGGCGGTAAAGGAGTGTAAAATACTACTCAAACACCCAAGCTGCCAGTTCGAGTAAGTCCCAACTCCAATCGCAGAATTGCGGGGAATTCGGTCGGACTACTCCCAGTTTGAACTGAGCACGAGTGTGTTCTCGTAATTTCACGAGAAGGGACACCCTTGACCAATACAAGTTGGCCCGACCACTAATCGTGGTCCAAACAAGCAATCCTTTCCTCGACTAGGCTAATAGATAAACCAAGCATGAGGTCCAATTCTATACGAATTGCCGTTTATGCTTAAACCAATTCTAACCGCCCTAGCCGTTCTAATCGCCCCAAATTCTACCCGCTAAATTCTACTAAAACGGAGATGCGCCTAATAAAAGGTTAGGATCCACTCACTTGGAGAGTGTCCCAACAAGCCTGCTGCTGAAGCTTCTCCCTTTTTTTTTTTTTTTTTTTTTTTTTTTTTTTTTTTTTTTTTTTTTTTTTTTTTTTCGGGCCGGGCCTTCTTTTCCTTTCCTCCGGGCCGGCTGAGTGGGCCTGGGCTGAAAACTAGGCCTGAAAGTGGGCCGGGCTGATTTTCACGGGTCGGGCCCACGAGTTGGGCCCGCGGAGTTGCTGGCCGGGCCGGGCCGGCTGGGCCTTCGGGCCTGGCTACTGGGCCTGGTCAGTGACCCGGCTCCCCCTCTGCTGGCCTGGTCAGTGCACGGGCCGGACGGGTCAGGCACGGGTTGTGCACGGGTTGTGCACGGGTCGGCTCGGATCGGTGCACGGATCGGGCGGATCGGTGCACGGATCGGGCGGATCGGTGCACGGATCGGACGGATGGGTCAGGGATTGATTTTGGCCAGGCCACGGACCGGATCAGCTGGGTCACGGATCGGGTCGTGGCTGGGTCACGGATCGGGTCGTGGCTGGGTCACGGATCAGGTCGGCTGGGTCACGGACCGGATCGTGGCCCCTTCCTTGCGGTTTTCCGGCTGGTCGTGAAGGCTCGGAACTCGCCTCCGTGCGTCGGCCTGGGGTCTCGTCGGAGCTTGGTGTTGGTCGGTTCGGGGAGCCTGCGTCACGACGTGTCGAACGGCGGCGGTGGCTCGGCCTGGGGTGGTCGGAGCACGGCGGGGCGGCTCCGTGAAGTCGGCTGCTCGCACACGGTTCTGGCCTTTTTCCAGAAAAGCTCCCGGACGGCTGGTCGCGAAGCCTCCTGCAACTGGCTGTTTCCGGCGGCTCGAGGCGAGACGGCGGCGGAGGTCGGGGGCGTTTGGAAGAGGGAGTCACCAGCTTCAAGAGGACACCAAGAACGCTTGGAGAGGAAGCCAAAAGCTCGGTGAAAAACCCCCCCGAAAACCCTTGCCCACTCGGTTTTAAGCCGAGTGGGGTGGGTGAGCGTGGCCGGAAAATCCGGCCCCGCCGGCCACGTGCCGCCTCCCCCACGGCCGTAGTCCCTTCCGACGGTCTCCTCCATGTCAGGGGTGGGTGGCTGCAGGGCTGATTGGCCGGTGGAGGCGACGGGTTGAACAGTTGATGGACGTCCATCAACTGTTCGTCCTAATGTCGCAGAGAGAGAGGAGAGAGGGAGAGAGGGAAGCCGCGAGGCGCGTGCGGGGCACGTGCCACCCGGTTCGACCTGGTCGGACCGGCGGCGTGCACGGCCGGACCGGCCGGTTCGCTGGCCGGTCTGGGATTTTTAATTAAAATAATATATTTTAATTTCCGAAATTTGGAAAATTAATTTTAAAATTCTGACAATTTCCCGAAAAATTCCTGAAAATTCCCAAATTGAAATTTAAAATGTTTTGGGCCCCAATAAAATTTTAAACTTCAAACTTGCATTAAATCCAATATTTTTCCAAATTTCGCAAACACCGGGGAAATTGTCCAATTTCCCGAAAAATCCCAATTTAGCCGTAAATTGCGAACCGGACCGACACGGTCATTACAACCTACCCCCCTTAAGAAATTTCGTCCCCGAAATTTGCTGCTTCTGAGTCTTCAAACAGTTGAGGGTGTTGTTGTCGCATGAGCTCTTCGCTCTCCCAGGTTGCGTTCTCTGAGCCGTGATGTTCCCATACCACCTTGACCAGGGGTATAACCTTGTTCCGGAGTTTCCGCTCCTTCCGATCTTCAATCCTGACTGGCCTTTCTTTGTAGGACACTTGTTCATCCAGCTTAATGTCCTCGTAGCTTAACACATGCGAAGGGTCAGGCTCATACTTCCTTAGCATGGAAACATGGAAGACGTTGTGAATTCGTTCCAAGTTCGGTGGTAGGGCCAGTCGATAGGCTGCCGGGCCTATCCTCTCCAAAATCTCAAAGGGTCCCACAAACCGGGGACTCAGCTTGCCTTTTCCTCCGAAACGAGATATCCCTTTCTTAGGCGACACTTTTAGGAAAACATGTTCTCCTTCGTCAAATTCCAAGGGCCGTCGCCTTCGATCTGCATAGTTCTTTTGTCGGTTCTGAGCCGTTTTCAACCTCTGTCTAATCAACTTTACTGCTTCCTGCGATTGCTGTACCAGTTCGGGTCCCAAAATTTTTCGTTCCCCGACTTCGTCCCAACATACCGGAGTCCTGCAGGCTCGTCCATACAAGGCCTCAAAGGGTGCCATCCCTAAGCTTTGTTGAAAGCTATTGTTGTAGGCGAACTCCACCAGAGGTAATTGACTTTCCCATCCTCCTTTAAAATCCATGACGCACGCCCTCAGCATGTCTTCCAGGGTCTGGATGGTCCGCTCAGACTGCCCATCAGTTTGGGGATGGAACGCCGTACTGTACTGTAGTCGGGTACCCAAGGCTCCTTGTAGGCTCTTCCAAAAGTAAGCGGTGAATCTTGGGTCACGGTCGGAGGTAATAGTTACCGGCACACCATGCAGTCTGACGATCTGGGTCACATATAAGTCTGCCAACCGGTCCAAGGGAAGGTTCTTTCGTACTGCCAGGAAGTGGGCAGATTTGGTCAGTCTGTCCACTATGACCCAAATCATATCGTGACCCTTCTGACTTCTTGGTAAGCCGGTCACGAAATCCATCGTGATATGCTCCCATTTCCATTCTGGGATTTCCAAAGGGTTCAAAAGACCTCCCGGCTTACAGTGTTGTGCCTTCACTTGTTGGCACGTCAGACACTTGGCCACGAATCTTGCCACGTCCGCCTTCATTCCGCTCCACCAGTAGTGGGGTCTTAGATTCTGGTACATCTTGGTGTTACCAGGGTGGACACTGTACTTACTTCGGTGTGCTTCGGACAGGATTTCGTTCCTTAAATCAGGATTATCAGGTACACAAAGTCTCCCTCGGAAGCTCAGGACTCCATCCTCCGAGACCTGGAAACCAGGTTTCCTTAGTTCCCCTTTGGTCTGTAAGATGTCCAATAAGGAAGGGTCCGAAGATTGTAGATCTTTAATCTTGGTCCTGATTTGAGGTTCTATCCTTAAGGTGGCCATCAAACAATTCAGGTGTCCAATCTCAAACCTGAACTCCGAGTTTTGTACCTTCCCGTGCAGTTGCCATTCCTTGGCCAACAGTGAAGTCAAAGAGGACTTGCGACTAAGCGCATCTGCTACACGATTCGCTTTTCCTGGGTGGTACAGGATTTCGCAATCGTAGTCCTTCAGGAGTTCCATCCATCTCCGTTGTCTCATGTTCAACTCCTTCTGAGAGAACAGGTACTTGAGGCTTTGATGATCTGTAAAGATTGGAAACTTTTCTCCGCACAGATAGTGCCTCCAAATTTTGAGCGCGAAGATCACTGCGGCTAACTCTAAGTCATGCGTTGGATAGTTTTGCTCGTGGGGCTTCAGCTGTCTCGATGCGTAAGCTACAACTCGACCGTGTTGCATTAGAACGCACCCAAGGCCTTGATGTGAGGCGTCACTATAAACTTCATAACCACCTGGCCCTGTAGGAATGGTCAGGACTGGTGCAGTGGTCAACTTCTCTTTTAGTGCTTGAAAGCTCCTCTCGCACTTTTCCGTCCATTCGAACTTCTTATCCTTCTTCAACAAGCTTGTCAAGGGCAGGGATAGGCTTGAAAATTTCTCTACAAACCTTCTGTAGTACCCCGCCAGACCTAGGAAGCTACGAACTTCCGTTACTGTCGTAGGTCTCGGCCAGTCCATCACCGCCTCAATCTTTGAAGGGTCTACGGAGATTCCATCTCCCGAGATCACATGTCCCAAAAAGGCTACGCGATCTAGCCAAAACTCACACTTACTGAACTTCGCGTAAAGTGCATGTCTTCTTAGTACCGTAAGTACTATCCTTAGGTGCTGCTCATGTTCTGCTGAACTCTTTGAATAGATCAGTATATCGTCGATGAAGACTATGACGAACCTGTCCAAGTACTCCCTGAACACCCTGTTCATCAAATCCATGAAAGCAGCTGGAGCGTTGGTTAATCCAAACGGCATTACTGTGAACTCGTAATGTCCATAACGAGTTCGAAAGGCACTCTTCGGGATATCCTCCTCTTTAATCCTTAATTGGTGGTATCCCGTCCTCAGGTCAATCTTTGAGAAGACCTTGGCTCCTTGCAACTGATCAAATAAATCGTCAATTCTGGGTAACGGGTATCTATTCTTGACTGTTACCTTATTTAGTTGTCGGTAATCAATGCAAAGTCTTAAGGACCCATCCTTTTTCTTTACAAAGAGGACTGGCGCACCCCATGGTGACGCACTTGGGCGGATAAATCCTTTATCCAGTAGTTCTTGCATCTGCACCTTTAACTCCTTCAGCTCTGAGAGTGACATCCGGTAGGGAGCCTTAGAGATCGGTTCCGTCCCGGAAGGCACTTCGATAGCAAACTCTACTTCCCTCTCTGGGGGTAACCCAGGTAGTTCCTCCGGAAAAACGTCGGGAAACTCCCGAACTATAACGATCTCCTCTAACACTGGTCCTTCGACCGTCGTGTCAACAACACTAGCTAGGTAGCCTTGACAGCCATCCACTAACAACCGCGTCGCTTCCAAAGAAGAGATAATTGCGGTTGAAGGTCCGCCGTGACCTCCGAGGAACTCGTAACTCGAGTCCTCAGTCGGGCAGAACCTTACAAGTTTCCTAGAACAGTCCACCGTAGCTTTCTGTCTAGTCAACCAATCCATGCCAATAATAACATCATAATCACGCAAATCTAAAACCGCCAAATCAATCGAACTTCTAACTCCGCTGAGCTCTAACTCGCAGCCCTTGCATCCGTTAACGGATAACATGTGAACATGTAGAGGCGTCGAGACATTCAAAACAACAGCTAAGGGTTCCACATGTAACCCTACTAACTCCACAAAACGCTCAGCGACGAACGAGTGGGTAGCCCCCGTGTCGAACAAAGCATAAGCAGAACTGCGGTGTAAGGAGACGGTACCTGTTATGACTCCTCCCGAGTTTTGTGCTTCATGTCTGGTCACCGCATAGACTCTTCCCTGCACCGAGGGTCGGTCCATCAAAAGAGGCGGCGCTAGGCCTGCTAGCTGCCCGACCTGCTGCTGAGGCTGCGCTCTAGGAGCGCGCTGGGGACAATCACGGACCATGTGGCCCAGCTGGCCACACCCGTAGCATCCCTCGCTCTTCGGGGGACAGGGTCCCGGTTGGTGCGTCTTTCCACACTGTCGGCACCAATTCCCTTGACGAAAGGGGGGCTTCCTGACTCCCCCGTTTCGTACAGCTGAAAAGGGCTTCTTCACCCCTGCTGCCGGCTTCTTTACATGCCGAAATCTACTAGCATCTCTACCCGCGAATGCTCGCGATCCAGACGCGGCTACTCTCTCGTTTAGGTCCTTCTCGACCAATTGAGCCCTTGTGAACACCTCCTTGTAATCCCGTAGGTTGAAGGGAGCAAGCTGGGATTTGATTTCGGGTTTCAGCCCTTCCCGAAATTTCTTCGCCCTGTCCACTGGATCCTCGATCAACTTCTTGCCATACTTGGCCAGGGCGGTAAACTGTGCCTCATATTCCAGCACTGTCAGGTTATTCTGCCGCAGTCTCTGAAACTCGGCGAGCTTCGCGTCTCTCTCTGCCTCGGGGAAATATTGCTCGTTGAAAGTTTCAACGAAATCCTCCCAGTTAGGTACTGCGCCTCCAGGAAAGGCGATACTTCTAGTGACCCTCCACCAATGTCGGGCATTCCCCTGTAGTTGATACACCGCGAGTGTCACTCGATCTTCGTTTGAACACTCCATGACCTCAAATATCTTCTCAAGCTCCAGCAGCCATTCCTCTGCTACTCCAGGGTCTCCCATTCCGGTAAAGACTGGGGGTTTCAATTTTAGGAATTGTCCGACCTGCCTCTGCTTCCTCCTTTCCCCATTCGTACCATCAGCCAAGGGAGCAGGGGCCGGGACCTCAACTTCCTGCTCATCGACTCGCACGGCGGATCCCTGAGCCGCGGCAGCATTCTCATTCCGCACGGCAGCTAAGGCGGCATTTACCGCAGCTGCAATTGCGGCGTCCTGATTTCTTGCTTGCTGGCGGACTTCCTCCCGCAGATCCTCCACCGTTCTCACGAGTCCCTCAACACGGGGATCCTCTTGGGGTTCATCCTCCCCCACCCCGAAGCGACCAATCGTCGCCCTTCTACGCGGAGGTCTCCCCCGCGGTCTGACCATTTGGTCTTCCTGTTACAGCATCACAATGCTTTTGTCACTCCTTGAGGAATTCAACAGGGGTAAGCACTATAGCTAGATCTACCAAAATAGATCGTTTAAAAACACCCTATTGACCTCGAAAGGAGACATAGTATCGCATACTATGACAGTGTTGGAAACCACCATCAACACTCGGTGTTGGAAACCACCATCAACACCCGTCCTAACCTCGTAGGACAACACGACCCCACGGGTCCAGTCGAAACCTCGTCAGGAACTCGACTCCAGTGCATCAGTGGCCACCCTCACTCGGTGCCACGCACTTTCGCCACGCAGGCGGTGACAGAAACACCACACCTTCTCAAAAGGGGGATCATTGTCACAATAGCAGAGGCCCAGCCTCGCCACGCCGATCAACGGCCACGTGCCCTCCGGCACTACAAGTCCAGATTCGGCCTTGCTGCACACGTTCTAGACCGTGCCAACTTAGCTAAACCAGACGTCACGTCACACGCCTGACCTCGCCCTGTGCGTCCCATACCGCCCAGGTCGAGTCCGGCGTAGACCAAGCCCTATGGTCTCTAGCCAATGTCCGGCCTTGCTGCACACGTCCCATACCGTGCCAACGCAGCTAAACAATTGACACCAAACCTAAGGTCAAGTGGGGGTCTTGAGCTAACCTCAGTCTGGTCCCCTATCCTAGTGGTCAGACCTAACTAAGGTTCACAGTTTCGGTAGAGTGTGCTGCCAACTGTCCAACTTGAATAAACGTCGCTCCTTATCACTCCAACTAGGTGACCTTTTCCTCGGTCACAACCTCGCTCTGATACCAAGCTGTCACGCCCCGGTTTCGGGGTCGTAGCAATTACTTCAGGATCCAATTAAATACCACACTTTTCAGGAAACGTTTTTCATTCCATCAGCATCAATTTTACAATCCAAGATCGCCGTCAGTTCCAATACCAGAAGGTTCTTCAAAAGGGGTGCACATCACAAGTACGGGAGAGGGGAGTGGTCCAAAAGAGAGTCATACAAGACCTACGTACACTAGCACCGCTCAGCTATACACACAAAAGTTGCGGTCTAAGTTAGGGAAGACTAAGGCTATCCTAAGGAGTGGTCGGGGGCTTGGGCCAAGTCCTCTCACATGAAGGCTTCCCGTCGATTACCGTACCGTCCTCTGAATCGTCCTCTCCTTCGGGGTCTTCCAAGTCTGACAGGTAGCCCCCTTGCGGCACCTCACACCTCTCGTGTAAGAGTTCTAGTTCGGTTTCCTGGAACCCTGAGTAGACCTTCACGTGCTGGTGTGGGTACCAGATATCCCTCCTAGTGCTCCAGATCCACCCCGTTTCCCGGTGGAATTCGACGATCAGCCCGTCTTCCTGGACATCAGTGTCTATGACCTCTCCCCTACTCTGAGGAGCCTCAGGATTCACTCCTAGCTCGTACTCTTCCTCGTCCTCTGGTAATTCATCCGGGTCAAAGGGGACATCCGGCGGCAAGTATCCCCCGACGTCCTCCAGGTCCTCATCGGACCCCGGGTCTTCCATCTCCAGCAGTCGATCCAGCTCCTGGTCCCAATCCTCCTCCTGATCCTGAGGGTCCGGCGCCTGCTGATCCCGAGCTTCCTCCTCCTCGGAAGGCCATTCCATGAGATGGTCCTCCACCGCCGTGTTCTCCGAATCGGAGCTGTCCGTGTCCATCCTGAGGTCCTGGTGTGGTGGAGTGGTGGGGTGAGATTCCACGGTCTCAGTGAGCAAACCATAACCCTAGATTAGGATCAGCCCAGTCCTAGGGTCCCTGGACGTCCCATCCCCTCTCAGTCTCCAGCCGGTAACAGGCAGAACTAGGTGGGACCTATCTCTAGTCTCACATCCCATGGCCCCACAATCGGAATATACCACTCTCCACTAATCGACAACCAAACGGGGTATCTAAGCCGGGTCGCGGGGTACCGTCTAACTCAACCTTATAAATGAGCGAGATAGTAAATAAATTGCAATCTAAATTAAATAGGCGTGATCGAAATTACGGAGTAAGCTATAAAATTTAAACTAATTAATTAAGCGAGGAAAAACATAATTTAAATGCAACTAAGTAAATGACATTAACGATAAATTAACTTTAATATAAGGCGGTAAAGGAGTGTAAAATACTACTCAAACACCCAAGCTGCCAGTTCGAGTAAGTCCCAACTCCAATCGCAGGATTGCGGGGAATTCGGTCGGACTACTCCCAGTTTGAACTGAGCACGAGTGTGTTCTCGTAATTTCACGAGAAGGGACACCCTTGACCAATACAAGTTGGCCCGACCACTAATCGTGGTCCAAACAAGCAATCCTTTCCTCGACTAGGCTAATAGATAAACCAAGCATGAGGTCCAATTCTATACGAATTGCAGTTTATGCTTAAACCAATTCTAATCGCCCTAGCCGTTCTAATCGCCCCAAATTCTACCCGCTAAATTCTACTAAAACGGAGATGCGCCTAATAAAAGGTTAGGATCCACTCACTTGGAGAGTGTCCCAACAAGCCTGCTGCTGAAGCTTCTCCCTCTTTTTTTTTTTTTTTTTTTTTTTTTTTTTTTTTTTTTTTTTTTTTTTTTTTTTTTCGGGCCGGGCCTTCTTTTCCTTTCCTCCGGGCCGGCTGAGTGGGCCTGGGCTGAAAACTAGGCCTGAAAGTGGGCCGGGCTGATTTTCACGGGTCGGGCCCACGAGTTGGGCCCGCGGAGTTGCTGGCCGGGCCGGGCCGGCTGGGCCTTCGGGCCTGGCTTCTGGGCCTGGTCAGTGACCCGGCTCCCCCTCTGCTGGCCTGGTCAGTGCACGGGCCGGACGGGTCAGGCACGGGTCGTGCACGGGTCGGCTCGGATCGGTGCACGGATCGGGCGGATCGGTGCACGGATCGGACGGATGGGTCAGGGATTGATTTTGGCCAGGCCACGGACCGGATCAGCTGGGTCACGGATCGGGTCGTGGCTGGGTCACGGATCAGGTCGGCTGGGTCACGGACCGGATCGTGGCCCCTTCCTTGCGGTTTTCCGGCTGGTCGTGAAGGCTCGGAACTCGCCTCCGTGCGTCGGCCTGGGGTCTCGTCGGAGCTTGGTGTTGGTCGGTTCGGGGAGCCTGCGTCACGACGTGTCAAACGGTGGCGGTGGCTCGGCCTGGGGTGGTCGGAGCACGGCGGGGCGGCTCCGTGAAGTCGGCTGCTCGCACACGGTTCTGGCCTTTTTCCAGAAAAGCTCCCGGACGGCTGGTCGCGAAGCCTCCTGCAACTGGCTGTTTCCGGCGGCTCGAGGCGAGACGGCGGCGGAGGTCGGGGGCGTTTGGAAGAGGGAGTCACCAGCTTCAAGAGGACACCAAGAACGCTTGGAGAGGAAGCCAAAAGCTCGGTGAAAAACTCCCCCGAAAACCCTTGCCCACTCGGTTTTAAGCCGAGTGGGGTGGGTGAGCGTGGCCGGAAAATCCGGCCCCGCCGGCCACGTGCCGCCTCCCCCACGGCCGTAGTCCCTTCCGACGATCTCCTCCATGTCAGGGGTGGGTGGCTGCAGGGCTGATTGGCCGGTGGAGGCGACGGGTTGAACAGTTGATGGACGTCCATCAACTGTTCGTCCTAATGTCGCAGAGAGAGAGGAGAGAGGGAGAGAGGGAAGCCGCGAGGCGCGTGCGGGGCACATGCCACCCGGTTCGACCTGGTCGGACCGGCGGCGTGCACGGCCGGACCGGCCGGTTCGCTGGCCGGTCTGGGATTTTTAATTAAAATAATATATTTTAATTTCCGAAATTTGGAAAATTAATTTTAAAATTCTGACAATTTCCCGAAAAATTCCTGAAAATTCCCAAATTGAAATTTAAAATGTTTTGGGCCCCAATAAAATTTTAAACTTCAAACTTGCATTAAATCCAATATTTTTCCAAATTTCGCAAACACCGGGGAAATTGTCCAATTTCCCGAAAAATCCCAATTTAGCCGTAAATTGCGAACCGGACCGACACGGTCATTACATATTTGGATTGGAGAATTTTCGATTTTTGTCTTAGAAATAAAGTCGATATTGATTCCTGGATCGATATCGATACCAATCGTAATAAAAATACTAAGACTGTGTTTAATAATTATCAAATAATTGATAAAATGGATCAAAAAGGTCTTTTTGATCTTAAAATTTCCCAAAATGGAGGAATTACGGCATCCAACAAAAAAAAAAGACCTTTTTGATTGGATGGGAATGAATGAAGAAATACTAAGTTGTCCCATATCTAATCTGAAACTTTGGTTCTTTCCAGAATTTGTGCTACTTTATAATACATATATTATGAAACCGTGGATCATACCAATCCAACTTCTTCTTTTAAATTTTAATGAAAATGTTAGTGAAAATAAAAACATCACTAGAAAGAACAAAAGGGATCATTTCCATTTTCGAATGAAAAAAAAATCGATTGAATTAGAGAATCGAAATAAAGAAGAAAAATAATGCGCAAGTCGAGATAATATTGAATCCGATGTCAAAAATCAAATGAATCTTGGATCACTTCTCTCAAACCAAGAAAAAGATATTGAAGAAAATTATGCAAGCTCAGATATGAAAAAACGTAGAAAGAAAAAGCAATATAAGAGCAACACGGAAGCAGAGCTTAATTTCTTCCTAAAAAGGTATTTACGTTTTCAATTGAGATGGGATGATTCTTTAAATCAAAGAATCATTAATAATATCAAAGTATATTGTCTCCTACTTAGACTGATAAATCCAAGAGAAATTGCTATATCCTCTATTCAAAGGGGAGAAATGAGTTTAGACATTCTGATGATTCAAAAGGATTTAACTCTTACAGAATTAATGAAAAAAGGTATATTAATTATCGAACCAGTTCGTTTGTCTATAAAAAATAACGGACAATTTTTTATGTATCAAACTCTAAATATTTCATTAGTTCATAAGAGTAAAAATTAATCAAAGATACCGAGAAAAAAGCTATGTTGCTAAGATTAATTTGGATAAATCCATTGCAAGACATCAAAGAATGGCTGAAAATAGATACAAAAATTATTATGATTTGTTGTTTGTTGCCGAAAAAGTTTTATCCACTAAAGGGCGTAGAGAATTAAGAATTCTAATTTGTTTCAATTCGAGGAAGAGAAATGGGATTCAGAAAAATCCAGTATTTTGCAACAACGTAAAAAACTGTGTTGAATTTTTGGATAAAAGCAAACATTTTGATAAAAAGAAACTAATTCAATTAAAGTTCTTTCTTTGGCCTAATTATCGATTAGAAGATTTATCTTGTATGAATCGATATTGGTTTGATACCAATAATGGTAGCCGCTTCAGTATGATAAGGATACATATGTATCCACGATTGCAAATTTGTTAATAATGCGTTTTTCATATATATTCTGTACCCTATATGTATGGTATATGAAACAAGGAGTTGCATCCATGAATTGTCTTACCTTCCAGTATGATACATGAATACTAATTCAATGCATGTATCAATATCCAATAGATCTATAAATGATTAATGGAATCTTCTTATTTTTTATTTATTATTAGAATTCGATTCGATCCCAAATTTTTTATCTTTTCTAACATGTAGAAATATATCATCCTTTCCTTTTCCTATATGAATTTTCACAGTCCTATATTCCTATACGAATAAAATGGAAAAGAAAATTGGATTGATTCATTTTATTTGATAAAATTAGGAGTTCATAAGGAAATTAAGATTATTGTGTATACCAACTTAAAATAAATAGCATTATTCTTACTGATCAATAAAATCCATTAACAAAAAGAGGATAGAAAATCCGTTTTATGGTAAAAAATTCATTCATTTCAGTCATTTCACAAGAAGAAAACAAGGGGTCCATTGAATTTCAAGTATTTAGTTTCACCAATAAGATACGAAGACTGACCTCACATTTGGAATTGCATAGAAAAGACTATTTATCTCAGAGAGGTCTACGTAAAATCCTAGGAAAACGCCAACGACTGCTATCTTATTTGTCAAAGAAAAATAGAATACGTTATAAAGAATTAATTAGTCAGCTGGATATTCGGGAATCAAAAACTCGTTAATTGAAAAAGGAATTTGAATTATTTTTTTGTTAGATCTTGAATTTTACTAAACTTCTTTTCATTTTCAGCAATTCATGAAAGAATGAATCGAGGAATAACCTATGAATGTAACAACTCCAAGAAAAGACCTCATGATAGTCAATATGGGACCTCACCACCCATCAATGCATGGTGTTCTTCGGCTCATCCTTACTCTAGATGGTGAAGATGTTATTGATTGTGAACCCATATTGGATTATTTACACAGAGGAATGGAAAAAATTGCGGAAAGTCGAACAGTTATACAATATCTGCCTTATGTAACACGTTGGGATTATTTAGCTACTATGTTCACAGAAGCAATAACCGTAAATGGACCAGAATAGTTGGGGAATATTCAAGTACCTAAAAGAGCTAGTTATATCCGAGTAATTATGTTAGAGTTGAGTCGTATAGCTTCTCATCTATTATGGCTTCGCCCGTTTCTGGCAGATATTGGTGCACAGACTCCTTTTTTCTATATTTTCAAAGAAAGAGAATTAGTACATGATCTATTCGAAGCTGCCATCGGTATGAGAATGATGCATAATTATTTTCGTATCGGAGGAGTAGCGGCCGATCTACCTTATGGATGGATAAATAAATGTTTGGATTTCTGTGATTATTTTTTAACAGCGGTTTCTGAATATCAAAAACTTATTACGCGAAATCCTATTTTTTTAGAACGAGTTGAGGGGGTAGGCATTATTGGTCCAGAAGAAGCAATAAATTGGGGTTTGTCGGGACCAATGCTACGAGCTTCCGGAATCCAATGGGATCTTTGTAAAGTTGATCATTATGAATGTTACGACGAATTGGATTGGGAAATCCATTGGCAAAAAGAAGGAGATTCATTAGCTCGCTATTTAGTCCGAATCGGTGAAATGACGGAATCCATAAAAATTATTCAACAGGCTCTGGAAGGAATTCCAAGGGGGCCCTATGAGAATTTAGAAACCCGGTGTTTTGCTAGAGAAAGGGATCCTGAATGGAATGATTTTGAATATCAATTCATTAGTAAAAAACCTTCTCCTACTTTTGAATTGCCGAAGCAAGAACTTTATGTAAGAGTTGAAGCCCCAAAGGGAGAATTGGGAATTTTTTTAATAGGAGATCAGAGTGGTTTTCCTTGGAGGTGGAAAATTCGTCCACCTGGTTTTATCAATTTGCAAATTCTTCCTTAGTTAGTTAAATGACAATGCTAGGTAGCATAGATATCATTATGGGAGAAGTTGATCGTTAAAATGATAATTGATACAACATAAGTACAAGATATAAATTCTTTTTCTCAATTGGAATCTTCAAAAGAAGTCTATGGAATCATAGTGATGTTTTTACCTATTTTGACTCTTGTATTGGGAATCACAATAGGTGTACTCGTAATTGTGTGGTTAGAAAGAGAAATATCTGCAGGAATACAACAACGTATTGGTCCCGAATACGCCGGTCCTTCGGGAATTCTTCAAGCTTTAGCAGATGGGACAAAACTTATTTTCAAAGAGAATCTTTTTCCATCTAGAGGAGATACTCGTTTATTCAGTATAGGACCATCCATAGCAGTTATATCAATTTTACTAAGTTATTCAGTAATTCCTTTTAGTTATCACCTTGTTTTATCTGATATCAATATTGGTGTTTTTTTATGGATTGCCATTTCCAGTATTGCTCCCATTGGACTTCTTATGTCAGGATATGGATCAAATAATAAATATTCTTTTTTAGGTGGTCTACGAGCCGCTACTCAATCGATTAGTTATGAAATACCATTAACTCTTTGTGTATTGTCAATATCTCTACGTGCGATTCGTTAAAACAGAAACTTTTATTTATTCTTTTCTTTTTCGAAAAGAAATTGAATAGATATCTCCTTTTTTTATTCATCATTCAGTTTGATGACCTAAATCAGATAGTTGTATGAGTGAAAGAAAACAACTTAGAAATTAGCAGTAAAAAGATTGAGTCTCATTTCCTACGTACAAGAATTAAAAAAAAAAGTAAATATAAGCAAGACTTTTACCCCAAGATTGGTTGATTAGTCATCCTAGCTTGAAGCGGGCTCAACTCAAAAGATCACACGTATAGAGTTTTCATTATCGTTTCTATGTATTACCATAACGGGTGATTGAGCAAAAATCAGTGGACGGTTAGGAACACAAAAATACATAAAGGATTAGTATTGAGATTTTTTATGTAAATTATCCAAAAGGATATTTTTACATAACCTAAAAAGAATAGTAATTGGGCCTTTAAGTTAGTAGAAATGATAAAGCAGTACTCCCCACGATTCCGATTCAGAGTATACTCCTATCCACAGATTCAAAAATTACTATTAGGATCGAAATAATCCTTTTTTGAACCCCCCTTTTTTTTCAGAAAGAAGAATAGGAACGAAAAAAAAGATCTTTTTCTTCTTTCCTATATTCATAGGGAAAACGTGGCATTATTCAGGAACTAATATATCATTTTTTTTTTCGTAATCAAAAGGAATGGGTTGAAATATCTATTGATATTTCTATAAAGAGTATTTTATTGAAGGATTAAGTTATTACTCAAAAAAGAAAAATTGAAATTATTAAAGGATGAGATCAATTCAGAAGTGCTTTTTTAGTTCTTATTATAGCAGACAGAATTCCAATGGTCTAATTCAGGACCTTCCGATAGGTTTTGACTCTATCTATATAGAATATATATTTAATTTTGAATCGATCTAATCGATATATAGTATTATACTATAAACATATCAATATAAATAATATCAATTCGGTCCTTAGATTTATTGATGGCCCTCGAGGAGCCGTATGAGGTGAAAATCTCACGTACGGTTCTGGAATAGCGATGGGAACAATGATGTTATCATCAACTATGATTATCTAACAATTCAAGTACAGTTGATATAGTTGAGGCCCAGTCCAAATATGGTTTTTGGGGATGGAATTTGTGGCATCAACCTATAGGGTTTTTCATTTTTCTAATTTCTTCCCTAGCAGAATGTGAGAGATTACCTTTTGATTTACCAGAAGCAGAGGAAGAATTAGTAGCAGGTTATCAAACCGAATATTCAGGTATCAAATTTGGGTTATTTTATGTTGCTTCCTATCTAAATCTATTAGTTTCTTCCTTATTTGTAACAGTTCTTTACTTAGGGGGTTTGAATATCTCTATTCCTTACATAATCGTTCCTGAGCTATTTGAAATAAATAAAGTAGGTAGAGTCTTTGGAACGACAATTGGTATTTTCATGACATTAGCTAAAACTTATTTGTTCTTGTTTATTTCTATCACAACAAGATGGACTTTACCTAGACTAAGAATAGACCAATTATTAAATCTTGGATGGAAATTTCTTTTACCCATTTCTCTGGGTAATCTATTATTAACAACTTCTTTTCAACAACTTTCATTGTAAAGGAAAGAAAAAGGAATAGGATATTCTAGACTTATGACTTCTCTCAAATATCAAACAAGAGAAAGAAACAAACATAAAATTATTCATAGATCTTTACGATATGTTCCCTATGGTAACTGGGTTCATGAATTACGGTCAACAAACAGTACGAGCTGCAAGGTACATTGGTCAAGGGTTCATGATTACCTTATCCCACACAAATCGTTTACCTGTAATTACATCATCCGAGCGTTTCCGCGGCCGAATCCATTTTGAATTTGATAAATGCATTTCTTGTGAAGTATGTGTTCGTGTATGTCCTATAGATCTACCTGTTGTTGATTGGAAATTGGAAACTGGTATACGAAAGAAACGCTTGCTTAATTACAGTACTGATTTCGGAATTTGTATTTTTTGTGGTAACTGTGTTGAGTATTGTCCAACAAATTGTTTATCAATGACTGAAGAATATGAACTTTCTACTTATGATCGTCATGAATTGAATTATAGTCAAATCGCTTTGGGTCGTTTACCAATGTCAGTAATTAACGATTATACAATTCGAATAGTTTCGAATTCGCCTCAAATAATAATAAAATAAAAAAATGTTAAAACCTTTGGAATCTACACCAATCAGTAAGGTTCAATTTGATCTAATCTAAAGGAATGATTTCTTTATTTTTTTTTGTTGGTCAATAACTCTAAATTCCAATTAACTGTTGATTAGTTGGTAAAAAGTGCGATTAAGATTGGATTGAAAATTGAATCTAATAATATAATTTGAGTTTTGAACGAAATTACCCTTTTCTTTGGTGTAAATCTTTTGGGAAAGAGAAAACCATATTATATTGGTCCACTAATTGGACCTAGACCCATTTTAAATCCATTTGATTCGAATTAAATACAATTAGGAGCCTATCCTAAAAAAATTCCTTGTCGGGTCAATAAAATCATGAAAAATATTTTATTAATTCCTTGTCGATTAGAATTAATTCCCGTTTATCTACTTCTATCGATGTGGGGGGGAAAGAAACGTCTGTATTCCGCTACAAAATTTATTTTGTACACTGCGGGAGGTTCCATTTTTCTATTAATAGGGGTTTTGGGTATTGGTTTATATGGTTCCAACGAACCGACATTAAATTTGGAAACATTAGCTAATCAATCGTATCCGGTGGCATTGGAAATAATATTATAGATTGGATTTCTTATTGCTTTTTCTGTTAAATTACCGATTATACCCTTAATACATGGTTACTAGACACCCATGGAGAGGCACATTATAGTACTTGTATGCTTCTAGCCGGAATTTTGTTAAAAATGGGAGCATATGGGTTGGTTCGGATCAATATGGAATTATTACCTCATGCTCATTCTATATTTTCTCCCTGGTTGATTCTAGTAGGCGCAATCCAAATAATCTATGCAGCTTTAACATCTCTTGGTCAACGGAATTTAAAAAAAAGAATAGCCTATTCCTCTGTATCTCATATGGGGTTCATAATTATTGGAATTGGCTCGATAACTGATACGGGACTCAATGGAGCCATTTTACAAATAATCTCTCATGGATTTATCGGCGCTGTTCTTTTTTTCTTGGTAGGAACGAGTTATGATAGAATACGTCTTGTTTATCTCGACAAAATGGGTGGAATGGCTATCCACCTTCCAAAAATATTCACGATGTTCAGTATCTATCAATGGCTTCCCTTGCATTACCGGGTATGAGTGGTTTTCTTGCAGAATTGATAGTATTTTTTGGAATAATTACCAGCCAACAATATCTTTTAATGCCAAAAATACTAATTACTTTTGTAATGGCAATTGGAATGATATTAACCCCTATTTATTTATTATCCATGTTACGCCAAATGTTCTATGGATACAAGTTATTTAATGTTCCAAACTCTTATTTTTTTTTGATTCTGGGCAGCAAGAGTTATTTGTTTCCATCTCTATCCTTCTACCAATAATAGCTATTGGTATTTATCCAGATTTCGTTCTCTCACTATTTGTTGACAAGGTCGAAGCTATTATATCTAATAATTTTTATCAATAGTTTTCATCAATAAAAGAAAAAATAAAAAAGTAATCCTATTATTATTTTTAATATTGTTCGTTGTACAATAAAAAAAGTCTTTTTTCTATTAAGTCAAAAAAATTGGAATTGTAAACAGATGTCTTTGGTCTTTATGAAAACCTTTTGAATCAAGTATTGTAGTGATTCAAAAGGTTCTCGACAGCCCACATGAAGTAGGAAGTTTTTTTTTCTTATCTTCTATTCTTACTTATTTTTCTATTTCTATATAGGCTTGTTCTATGTTTGGATTTGTCGGGATTTTTTGTAATTTAATTAGATCTTAATGTAAATTAAATGAACCATAACTATGTAATCCTATTCCTAATAAATTGACCCCAAAATAGCATATCCAAATTATAAGAAAGCCGATAGAAGCCACAATCGCGCAATTTAGACTTTCCCAATTTTTATTTGTTCGAGTATGTAAATAAATCGCAAATAGGGTCCAAGTAATAAATGCCCAAGTTTCCTTTGGGTCCCAATTCCAATAGGACCCCCATGCCTCATTAGCCCATACTGCTCCCGAAAGAATACCTATGGTTAAAAAGATAAACCCGAGACTAATAATACGATAACTCCACTGATCTAATTGTTGAATCAGTTGAGCCCTGTAATAATTTGGAGAAGAAAAAAAGAAGTGTTTAGTAAAACATTGTTTCTTTCATTCATGTATTGGATCTCGACAAAGGAAAATGACTCATTTAAAAAATTGTTTTTTTACTAAAAATCCTTATGGCTTTTCGCAATGTAATGACTAAGAGGGCTACTGATAATAATGATCCACATAAAAGAGCTGCGTAGCCCAATATCATCATACTTACATGCATCATTAACCATTGGGATTGGAGAGCAGGTACTACTATTTCGGATTGATGCATTTCAGTTAAAAGACCTGAAGTAGAAAAGCCTTGGGTAAAAATAGTACTTGGCGCGGTTATTGCGCTTAAATAATTCTTATGCTTTTTAAAATACGGAACCATATGAATAATGGAGAAACTCCATGAAAGAAAAAGTAATGATTCATATAAATCACTTAACGGGAAATGTCCCGAATAAATCCAACGAGTGACTAATAATCCTGTTATACAGAAAAAAGTAGCTATCATGCCTTTTTCTGACGAATCATATAGTCCTACGATTTCATCGACCGATAAGCTTATCAAAAAAATTGTAATTACAATTGCAACGATCGAAAAGGATATATGAGTTAATATATGTTCTAAAGTGGAGAATATCATAATTTTTTTTAATTTAATTTAAAAAGTGGGGTAAACCAATCCTACGGAATTGAAATCAGGAATTGAATTTATTATAGGACTTATTCGATTTGTTTTAGAAGATTCCATGACGCCACTCGAACTCGAACCGAGATGCTCTAGCACTGCTTCCTAAGAGCAGCGTGTCTACCGATTTCACCATAGCAGCGTACTCGAAATAATAATAATCGATTATTATTTAATCGTCGAGATTGAAGGAGTCAATTCGATATTTTTTTTTCATTTTCATGCAAATTGATGAGAAAGAACTCATTTTGTTTCAATATGGATTGAAGCATTCCCCATAAAAATCTTTATTCTCATTTGATTTAATTTTTGAATTAAAATTGAAGGTGTCCATTTTTTATTTAAGAGAGACGTTTTCATAGTTTAGGCTCTCCTAAAATGGAGATCTTGTAACCAAATAGTTATGACTTCAATCCAAGGATAAAGATATAACTCAAATGTTTTTCATTTTTGAATTCATTTATCATTTGACAGTACAGTGTTACATTCCATTTTTTTTATTTAACTATTTGTCGAGATTTGTATTAACCCTTAGGCCTTAGGTTGGTTTTTCGTACTGTAAAGAATTTTATTTAGGATTTAGAAAACGAATTCCATATTGGCCTGAACTGAACATCTTGTCTTACAAAAACCTTTTTTAATTTCAAGTAGGGTTAGGGTAGTAACAATTAGGATAGAAAATCAAAAGGTTTTTTCTAAAAATTCGAATTTTATTTTAAAGATATATCTTGATCAGTCTTCCTTTATAAACATACGATCTGTTTTTGATCAATCCAAATTGACACATCATTCGTATAGAATACCTATACCTAACGAAATGAATAAAA
Source organism: Melaleuca alternifolia (assembly GCA_019926035.1). Lineage (NCBI taxonomy): Eukaryota > Viridiplantae > Streptophyta > Magnoliopsida > Myrtales > Myrtaceae > Melaleuca > Melaleuca alternifolia. Next base: position 30,627 of record JAGKPW010000324.1, read on the forward strand.
AAGGGACTTTTTCTCAAATGAGTTGGGTATATTTTTTCATAAAAAAAATGATCCAGAAAGTTATAAAAAAATGATCCAGAAAGTTATACTCCTATTTCAGCTCTTATACATGCCGCTACTATGGTAGCAGCAGGCATTTTTCTTGTAGCTCGACTTCTTCCTCTTTTTATAATTATACCTTACATAATGAATTTCATATCTTTAATAGGTATAATAACAGTATTATTAGGAGCTACTTTAGCTCTTGCTCAAAAAGATATTAAAAGAGGTTTAGCTTATTCTACAATGTCTCAATTGGGTTATATGATGTTAGCTCTAGGTATGGGGTCTTATCGAGCTGCTTTATTTCATTTGATTACTCATGCTTATTCGAAAACATTGTTGTTTTTAGGATTCGGATCAATTATTCATTCAATGGAAACTATTGTTGGATATTCGCCCGATAAAAGTCAGAATATTGTTCTTATGGGAGGTTTAAAAAAGCATGTACCAATTACAAAAACTGCTTTTTTAGTAGGTACACTTTCTCTTTGTGGTATTCCCCCCTTGCTTGTTTTTGGTCCAAAGATGAAATTCTTAATGATAGTTGGTTGTATTCACCTATTTTTGCAATAATAGCTTGTTCCACAGCAGGATTAACCGCATTTTATATGTTTCGGATCTATTTACTTACTTTTGATGGGCATTTCAATGTTTATTTTCAAAATTATAGTGGTCAAAAAAGTAGTTCCTACTATTCAATATCTCTATGGGGAAAAGAAGTACCAAAAACGATTAAAAACAATTTTCGTTTATTAACTTTATTAACAATGAATAATAATGAAAGGGCTTCTTTTTTTTTGGAATAAGACATATCAAATTGGTAGTAATGGAAAAAACAGGATACGCCCTTTTATTACTATTACTCGTTTTGGCACTAAAAAAACTCTCTTATCCTCATGAATCGGACAATACTATGCTATTTTCCATGATTATATTAGTGCTATTTACTTTGTTTGTTGAGTCGTAGGAATTCCCTTTCCTTTGAATCAAGAAGGAATTCATTTGGATCTATTATCCAAATTGTTAAATCCATCCATAAACCTTTTACATCAGAATTCCAATAATTCTGTCGATTGGTATGAATTTGTGACAAATGCAAGTTTTTCTGTCAGTATAGCTTTTTTGGGAATATTTATAGCGTCTTTTTTATATAAACCTATTTATTCATCTTTACAAAATTTAAACTTACTAAATTCGTTTTATAAAATGAAAAGAGGTCCTAATAGAATTTTAGGGGACAAAATAATAAATGTGATATATGATTGGTCATATAATCGTGGTTACATAGATGCTTTTTATACAATATTCTTAACTCGGGGTATAAGAAGATTAGCTGAACTAACTTATTTTTTTGATAGACGAGTAATTAATGGAATTACGAATGGTTTTGGTCTTACAAGTTACTTTTTCGGAGAAGGTATCAAATATGTAGGGGGCGGTCGCATCTCTTCTTATCTCTTATTGTATTTATTGTTTGTATTAATCTTTTTATTAATTTATTCTTTTTTGTATTTTTTTAATTTGAATTATTTATAAGTTCCATTTTTTTGCTAAATTCTTTGCTCAAGTTGTTCTTTTTTTGTTCATTGGTATAAATCCAATTATCATACAATTCATCATCGAGTAGTTTTTCTCTTGTCAACAAAGAAATTTTTCTTTGTATAATTTCCAAGAAAGTTGACAAACTGGGGGGTACGTAAAAGATATTCTTTCTTTTCCATTGTTTCGACATGTATAAAAAAAATATTGTGACATTTCATTTCTTACGGAATTTGTAAATTTATTGTTTTTTATATATCGCAATGGACGATTCCATCATTTATAGTCGAATA
>JAGKPW010000325.1:0-27497 GCA_019926035.1 Melaleuca alternifolia
AGTAATAGTAATAAAAGGGCGTATCCTGTTTTTTCCATTACTACCAATTTGATATGTCTTATTCCAAAAAAAAAAGAAGCCCTTTCATTATTATTCATTGTTAATAAAGTTAATAAACGAAAATTGTTTTTAATCGTTTTTGGTACTTCTTTTCCCCATAGAGATATTGAATAGTAGGAACTACTTTTTTGACCACTATAATTTTGAAAATAAACATTGAAATGCCCATCAAAAGTAAGTAAATAGATCCGAAACATATAAAATGCGGTTAATCCTACTGTGGAACAAGCTATTATTGCAAAAATAGGTGAATACAACCAACTATCATTAAGATTTTCATCTTTGGACCAAAAACAAGCAAGGGGGGAATACCACAAAGAGAAAGTGTACCTACTAAAAAAGCAATTTTTGTAATTGGTACATGCTTTTTTAAACCTCCCATAAGAACAATATTCTGACTTTTATCGGGCGAATATCCAACAATAGTTTCCATTGAATGAATAATTGATCCGAATCCTAAAAACAACAATGTTTTCGAATAAGCATGAGTAATCAAATGAAATAAAGCAGCTCGATAAGACCCCATACCTAGAGCTAACATCATATAACCCAATTGAGACATTTTAGAATAAGCTAAACCTCTTTTAATATCTTTTTGAGCAAGAGCTAAAGTAGCTCCTAATAATACTGTTATTATACCTATTAAAGATATGAAATTCATTATGTAAGGTATAATTATAAAAAGAGGAAGAAGTCGAGCTACAAGAAAAATGCCTGCTGCTACCATAGTAGCGGCATGTATAAGAGCTGAAATAGGAGTATAACTTTCTGGATCATTTTTTTATAACTTTCTGGATCATTTTTTTTATGAAAAAATATACCCAACTCATTTGAGAAAAAGTCCCTTTTTTATTCATTTCGTTAGGTATAGGTATTCTATACGAATGGTGTGTCAATTTGGATTGATCAAAAACAGATCGTATGTTTATAAAGGAAGACTGATCAAGATATATCTTTAAAATAAAATTCGAATTTTTAGAAAAAAACCTTTTGATTTTCTATCCTAATTGTTACTACCCTAACCCTACTTGAAATTAAAAAAGGTTTTTGTAAGACAAGATGTTCAGTTCAGGCCAATATGGAATTCGTTTTCTAAATCCTAAATAAAATTCTTTACAGTACGAAAAACCAACCTAAGGCCTAAGGGTTAATACAAATCTCGACAAATAGTTAAATAAAAAAAATGGAATGTAACACTGTACTGTCAAATGATAAATGAATTCAAAAATGAAAAACATTTGAGTTATATCTTTATCCTTGGATTGAAGTCATAACTATTTGGTTACAAGATCTCCATTTTAGGAGAGCCTAAACTATGGAAACGTCTCTCTTAAATAAAAAATGGACACCTTCAATTTTAATTCAAAAATTAAATCAAATGAGAATAAAGATTTTTATGGGGAATGCTTCAATCCATATTGAAACAAAATGAGTTCTTTCTCATCAATTTGCATGAAAATGAAAAAAAAATATCGAATTGACTCCTTCAATCTCGACGATTAAATAATAATCGATTATTATTATTTCGAGTACGCTGCTATGGTGAAATCGGTAGACACGCTGCTCTTAGGAAGCAGTGCTAGAGCATCTCGGTTCGAGTTCGAGTGGCGTCATGGAATCTTCTAAAACAAATCGAATAAGTCCTATAATAAATTCAATTCCTGATTTCAATTCCGTAGGATTGGTTTACCCCACTTTTTTAATTAAATTAAAAAAAAATTATGATATTCTCCACTTTAGAACATATATTAACTCATATATCCTTTTCGATCGTTGCAATTGTAATTACAATTTTTTTGATAAGCTTATCGGTCGATGAAATCGTAGGACTATATGATTCGTCAGAAAAAGGCATGATAGCTACTTTTTTCTGTATAACAGGATTGTTAGTCACTCGTTGGATTTATTCGGGACATTTCCCGTTAAGTGATTTATATGAATCATTACTTTTTCTTTCATGGAGTTTCTCCATTATTCATATGGTTCCGTATTTTAAAAAGCATAAGAATTATTTAAGCGCAATAACCGCGCCAAGTACTATTTTTACCCAAGGCTTTTCTACTTCAGGTCCTTTAACTGAAATGCATCAATCCGAAATAGTAGTACCTGCTCTCCAATCCCAATGGTTAATGATGCATGTAAGTATGATGATATTGGGCTACGCAGCTCTTTTATGTGGATCATTATTATCAGTAGCCCTCTTAGTCATTACATTGCGAAAAGCCATAAGGATTTTTAGTAAAAAAAACAATTTTTTAAATGAGTCATTTTCCTTTGTCGAGATCCAATATATGAATGAAAGAAACAATGTTTTACTAAACACTTCTTTTTTTCTTCTCCAAATTATTACAGGGCTCAACTGATTCAACAATTAGATCAGTGGAGTTATCGTATTATTAGTCTCGGGTTTATCTTTTTAACCATAGGTATTCTTTCGGGAGCAGTATGGGCTAATGAGGCAAGGGGGTCCTATTGGAATTGGGACCCAAAGGAAACTTGGGCATTTATTACTTGGACCCTATTTGCGATTTATTTACATACTCGAACAAATAAAAATTGGGAAAGTCTAAATTGCGCGATTGTGGCTTCTATTGGCTTTCTTATAATTTGGATATGCTATTTTGGGGTCAATTTATTAGGAATAGGATTACATAGTTATGGTTCATTTAATTTACATTAAGATCTAATTAAATTAAAAAAAAATCCCGACAAATCCAAACATAGAACAAGCCTATATAGAAATAGAAAAATAAGTAAGAATAGAAGATAAGAAAAAAAAACTTCCTACTTCATGTGGGCTGTCGAGAACCTTTTGAATCACTACAATACTTGATTCAAAAGGTTTTCATAAAGACCAAAGACATCTGTTTACAATTCCAATTTTTTTGACTTAATAGAAAAAAGACTTTTTTTGATTGTACAACGAACAATATTAAAAATAATAATAGGATTACTTTTTTATTTTTTCTTTTATTGATGAAAACTATTGATAAAAATTATTCGATATAATAGCTTCGACCTTGTCAACAAATAGTGAGAGAACGAAATCTGGATAAATACCAATAGCTATTATTGGTAGAAGGATAGAGATGGAAACAAATAACTCTTGCTGCCCAGAATCAAAAAAAAATAAGAGTTTGGAACATTAAATAACTTGTATCCATAGAACATTTGGCGTAACATGGATAATAAATAAATAGGGGTTAATATCATTCCAATTGCCATTACAAAAGTAATTAGTATTTTTGGCATTAAAAGATATTGTTGGCTGGTAATTATTCCAAAAAATACTATCAATTCTGCAAGAAAACCACTCATACCCGGTAATGCAAGGGAAGCCATTGATAGGATACTGAACATCGTGAATATTTTTGGAAGGTGGATAGCCATTCCACCCATTTTGTCGAGATAAACAAGACGTATTCTATCATAACTCGTTCCTACCAAGAAAAAAAGAACAGCGCCGATAAATCCATGAGAGATTATTTGTAAAATGGCTCCATTGAGTCCCGTATCAGTTATCGAGGCAATTCCAATAATTATGAACCCCATATGAGATACAGAGGAATAGGCTATTCTTTTTTTTAAATTCTGTTGACCAAGAGATGTTAAAGTTGCATAGATTATTTGGATTGCGCCTACTAGAATCAACCAGGGAGAAAATATAGAATGAGCATGAGGTAATAATTCCATATTGATCCGAACCAACCCATATGCTCCCATTTTTAACAAAATTCTGGCTAGAAGCATACAAGTACTATAATGTGCCTCTCCATGGGTGTCTAGTAACCATGTATTAAGGGTATAATCGGTAATTTAACAGAAAAAGCAATAAGAAATCCAATCTATAATATTATTTCCAATGCCACCGGATACGATTGATTAGCTAATGTTTCCAAATTTAATGTCGGTTCGTTGGAACCATATAAACCAATACCCAAAACCCCTATTAATAGAAAAATGGAACCTCCCGCAGTGTACAAAATAAATTTTGTAGCGGAATACAGACGTTTCTTTCCCCCCCACATCGATAGAAGTAGATAAACGGGAATTAATTCTAATCGACAAGGAATTAATAAAATATTTTTCATGATTTTATTGACCCGACAAGGAATTTTTTTAGGATAGGCTCCTAATTGTATTTAATTCGAATCAAATGGATTTAAAATGGGTCTAGGTCCAATTAGTGGACCAATATAATATGGTTTTCTCTTTCCCAAAAGATTTACACCAAAGAAAAGGGTAATTTCGTTCAAAACTCAAATTATATTATTAGATTTAATTTTCAATCCAATCTTAATCGCACTTTTTACCAACTAATCAACAGTTAATTGGAATTTAGAGTTATTGACCAACAAAAAAAAATAAAGAAATCATTCCTTTAGATTAGATCAAATTGAACCTTACTGATTGGTGTAGATTCCAAAGGTTTTAACATTTTTTGATTTTATTATTATTTGAGGCGAATTCGAAACTATTCGAATTGTATAATCGTTAATTACTGACATTGGTAAACGACCCAAAGCGATTTGACTATAATTCAATTCATGACGATCATAAGTAGAAAGTTCATATTCTTCAGTCATTGATAAACAATTTGTTGGACAATACTCAACACAGTTACCACAAAAAATACAAATTCCGAAATCAATACTGTAAATAAGCAAGCGTTTCTTTCGTATACCAGTTTCCAATTTCCAATCAACAACAGGTAGATCTATAGGACATACACGAACACATACTTCACAAGAAATGCATTTATCAAATTCAAAATGGATTCGGCCGCGGAAACGCTCGGATGTAATTACAGGTAAATGATTTGTGTGGGATAAGGTAATCATGAACCCTTGACCAATGTACCTTGCAGCTCGTACTGTTTGTTGACTGTAATTCATGAACCCAGTTACCATAGGGAACATATCGTAAAGATCTATGAATAATTTTATGTTTGTTTCTTTCTCTTGTTTGATATTTGAGAGAAGTCATAAGTCTAGAATATCCTATTCCTTTTTCTTTCCTTTACAATGAAAGTTGTTGAAAAGAAGTTGTTAATAATAGATTACCCAGAGAAATGGGTAAAAGAAATTTCCATCCAAGATTTAATAATTGGTCTATTCTTAGTCTAGGTAAAGTCCATCTTGTTGTGATAGAAATAAACAAGAACAAATAAGTTTTAGCTAATGTCATGAAAATACCAATTGTCGTTCCAAAGACTCTACCTACTTTATTTATTTCAAATAGCTCAGGAACGATTATGTAAGGAATAGAGATATTCAAACCCCCTAAGTAAAGAACTGTTACAAATAAGGAAGAAACTAATAGATTTAGATAGGAAGCAACATAAAATAACCCAAATTTGATACCTGAATATTCGGTTTGATAACCTGCTACTAATTCTTCCTCTGCTTCTGGTAAATCAAAAGGTAATCTCTCACATTCTGCTAGGGAAGAAATTAGAAAAATGAAAAACCCTATAGGTTGATGCCACAAATTCCATCCCCAAAAACCATATTTGGACTGGGCCTCAACTATATCAACTGTACTTGAACTGTTAGATAATCATAGTCGATGATAACATCACTGTTCCCGTCGCTATTCCAGAACCGTACGTGAGATTTTCACCTCATACGGCTCCTCGGGGGCCATCAATAAATCTAAGGACCGAATTGATATTATTTATATTGATATGTTTATAGTATAATACTATATATCGATTAGATCGATTCAAAATTAAATATATATTCTATATAGATAGAGTCAAAACCTATCGGAAGGTCATGAATTAGACCAATGGAATTTTGTTTGCTATAATAAGAACTAAAAAAGCACTTTTGAATTGATCTCATCCTTTAATAATTTCAATTTTTCTTTGTTGAGTAATAACTTAATCCTTCAATAAAATACTCTTTATAGAAATATCAATAGATATTTCAACCCATTCCTTTTGATTACGAAAAAAAATGATATATTAGTTTCTGAATAATGCCACGATATCCCTATGAATATAGGAAAGAAGAAAAAGATCTTTTTTTTCGTTCCTATTCTTCTTTCTGAAAAAAAAGGGGGGTTCAAAAAAAGGATTATTTCGATCCTAATAGTAATTTTTGAATCTGTGGATAGGAGTATACTCTGAATCGGAATCGTGGGTAGTACTGCTTTATCATTTCTACTAACTTAAAGGCCCAATTACTATTCTTTTTTAGGTTATGTAAAAATATCCTTTTGGATAATTTACATAAAAAATCTCCATTACTAATCCTTTATGTATTTTTGTGTTCCCAACCGTCCACTGATTTTTGCTCAATCACCCGTTATGGTAATACATAGAAACGATAATGAAAACTCTATACGGGTGATCTTTTGAGTTGAGCCCGCTTCAAGCTAGGATGACTAATCAACCAATCTTGGGGTAAACGTCTTGCTTATATTTACTTTTTTTTTTAATTCTTGTACGTAGGAAATGAGACTCAATCTTTTTACTGCTAATTTCTAAGTTGTTTTCTTTCACTCATACCACTATCTGATTTAGGTCATCAAACTGAATGATGAATAAAAAAAGGAGATATCTATTCAATTTCTTTTCGAAAAAGAAAAGAATAAATAAAAGTTTCTGTTTTAACGAATCGCACGTAGAGATATTGACAATACACAAAGAGTTAATGGTATTTCATAACTAATCGATTGAGTAGCGGCTCGTAGACCACCTAAAAAAGAATATTTATTATTTGATCCATATCCTGACATAAGAAGTCCAATGGGAGCAATACTGGAAATGGCAATCCATAAAAAAACACCAATATTGAGATCAGATAAATCAAGGTGATAACTAAAAGGAATTACTGAATAACTTAGTAAAATTGATATAACTGCTATGGATGGTCCTATACTGAATAAACGAGTATATCCTCTAGATGGAAAAAGATTCTCTTTGAAAATAAGTTTTGTCCCATCTGCTAAAGCTTGAAGAATTCCCAAAGGACCAGCGTATTCGGGACCAATACGTTGTTGTATTCCTGCAGATATTTCTCTTCCTAACCACACAATTACGAGTACACCTATTGTGATTCCCAATACAAGAGTCAAAATAGGTAAAAACATCCCTATGATTCCATAGACTTCTTTTGAAGATTCCAATTGAGAAAAAGAATTTATATCTTGTACTTATGTTGTATCAATTATCATTTTAACGATCAACTTCTCCCATAATGATATCTATGCTACCTAGTATTGTCATAATATCGGCCAATTTCATTCTTTTAACTAACTGAAGAAGAATTTGCAAATTGATAAAACCAGGTGGACGAATTTTCCACCTCCAAGGAAAACCACTCTGATCTCCTATTAAAAAAATTCCCAATTCTCCTTTTGGGGCTTCAACTCTTACATAAAGTTCTTGCTTCGGCAATTCAAAAGTAGGAGAAGGTTTTTTACTAATGAATCGATATTCAAAATCATTCCATTCGGGATCCCTTTCTCTAGCAAAACACCGGGTTTCTAAATTCTCATAGGGCCCCTCTGGAATTCCTTCCAGAGCCTGTTGAATAATTTTTATGGATTCCGTCATTTCACCGATTCGGACTAAATAGCGAGCTAATGAATCTCCTTCTTTTTGCCAATGGATTTCCCAATCCAATTCGTCGTAACATTCATAATGATCAACTTTACGAAGATCCCATTAGATTCCGGAAGCTCGTAGCATTGGTCCCGACAAACCCCAATTTATTGCTTCTTCTGGACCAATAATGCCTACCCCCTCAACTCGTTCTAAAAAAATAGGATTTCGCGTAATAAGTTTTTGATATTCAGAAACCGCTATTAAAAAATAATCACAGAAATCCAAACATTTATCTATCCATCCATAAGGTAGATCGGCCGCTACTCCTCCGATACGAAAATAATTATGCATCATTCTCATACCGATGGCAGCTTCGAATAGATCATGTACTAATTCTCTTTCTTTGAAAATATAGAAAAAAGGAGTCTGTGCACCAATATCTGCCAGAAACGGGCGAAGCCATAATAGATGAGAAGCTATACGACTCAACTCTAACATAATTACTCAGATATAACTAGCTCTTTTAGGTACTTGAATATTCCCCAACTATTCTGGTCCATTTACAGTTATTGCTTCTGTGAACATAGTAGCTAAATAATCCCAACGTGTTACATAAGGCAGATATTGTCTAACTGTTCGACTTTCCGCAATTTTTTCCATTCCTCTGTGTAAATAATCCAATATGGGTTCACAATCAAGAACATCTTCACCATCTAGAGTAAGGATGAGCCGAAGAACACCATGCATTGATGGGTGGTGAGGTCCCATATTGACTATCATGAGGTCTTTTCTTGGAGTTGTTACATTCATAGGTTATTCCTCGATTCATTCTTTCATGAATTGCTGAAAATGAAAGGAAGTTCAGTAAAATTCAAGATCTAATAAAAAAATAATTCAAATTCCTTTTTCAATTAACGAGTTTTTGATTCCCGAATATCAAGCTGACTAATTAATTCTTTATAACGTATTCTATTTTTCTTTGACAAATAAGACAGCAGTCGTTGGCGTTTTCCCAGGATTTTACGTAGACCTCTCTGAGATAAATAGTCTTTTCTGTGCAATTCCAAATGTGAGGTCAGTCTTCGTATCTTATTGGTGAAACTAAATACTTGAAATTCAATGGACCCCTTGTTTTCTTCTTGTGAAATGACTGAAATGAATGAATTTTTTACCATAAAACGGATTTTCTATCCTCTTTTTGTTAATGGATTTTATTGATCAGTAAGAATAATGCTATTTATTTTAAGTTGGTATACACAATAATCTTAATTTCCTTATGAACTCCTAATTTTATCAAATAAAATGAATCAATCCAATTTTCTTTTCCATTTTATTCGTATAGGAATATAGGACTGTGAAAATTCGTATAGGAAAAGGAAAGGATGATATATTTCTACAGGTTAGAAAAGATAAAAAATTTGGGATCGAATCGAATTCTAATAATAAATAAAAAAATAAGAAGATTCCATTAATCATTATAGATCTATTGGATATTGATACATGCATTGAATTAGTATTCATGTATCATACTGGAAGGTAAGACAATACATGGATGCAACTCCTTGTTTCATATACCATACATATAGGGTACAGAATATATATGGAAAACGCATTATTAACAAATTTGCAATCGTGGATACATATGTATCCTTATCATACTGAAGCGGCTACCATTATTGGTATCAGACCAATATCGATTCATACAAGATAAATCTTCTAATCGATAATTAGGCCAAAGAAAGAACTTTAATTGAATTAGTTTCTTTTTATCAAAATGTTTGCTTTTATCCAAAAATTCAACACAGTTTTTTACGTTGTTGCAAAATACTGGATTTTTCTGAATCCCATTTCTCTTCCTCGAATTGAAACAAATTAGAATTCTTAATTCTCTACGCCCTTTAGTGGATAAAACTTTTCCGGGAACAAACAACAAATCATAATAATTTTTGTATCTATTTTCAGCCATTCTTTGATGTCTTGCAATGGATTTATCCAAATTAATCTTAGCAGCATAGCTTTTTTCTCGGTATCTTTGATTAATTTTGGTCTTACTCTTATGAACTAATGAAATATTTAGAGTTTGATACATAAAAAATTGTCCGTTATTTTTTATAGACAAACGAACTGGTTCGATAATTAATATACATTTTTCATTAATTCTGTAAGAGTTAAATCATGTTGAATCATCAGAATGTCTAAACTCATTTCTCCCCTTTGAATAGAGGATATAGCAATTTCTCTTGGATTTATTAGTCTAAGTAGGAGACAATATACTTTTATATTATTAATGATTCTTTGATTTAAAGAATCATCCCATCTCAATTGAAAACGTAAATGCCTTTTTAGGAAGAAATTAAGCTCTGCTTCCGTGTTGCTCTTATATTGCTTTTTCTTTCTACGTTTTTTCATATCTGAGCTTGCATAATTTTCTTCAATATCTTTTTCTTGATTTGAGAGAAGTGATCCAAGATTCATTTGATTTTTGACATCGGATTCAATATTATCTCGACTTGCGGATTCTTTTTCTTCTTTATTTCGATTCTCTAATTCAATTGATTTTTTTCATACGAAAATAGAAAATGATCCCTTTTGTTCTTTCTAGTGATGTTTTTATTTTCACTAACATTTTCATTAAAATTTAAAAGAAGAAGTTGGATTGGTATGATCCACGGTTTCATAATATATGTATTAAAAAGTAGCACAAATTCTGGAAAGAACCAAAGTTTCAGATTCGATATGGAACGACTTAGTATTTTTTCATTCATTCCCATCCAATCAAAAAGGTCTTTTTTTTGTTGGATGCCGTAATTCCTCCATTTTGGGAAATTTTAAGATCAAAAAGACCTTTTTGATCCATTTTATCAATTATTTGATAATTATTAAACACAGTCTTAGTATTTTTATTACGATTGGTATCGATATCGATCCAGGAATCAATATCAACTTTATTTCTAAGACAAAAATCGAAAATTCTCCAATCCAAATATGTAATGACCGTGTCGGTCCGGTTCGCAATTTACGGCTAAATTGGGATTTTTCGGGAAATTGGACAATTTCCCCGGTGTTTGCGAAATTTGGAAAAATATTGGATTTAATGCAAGTTTGAAGTTTAAAATTTTATTGGGGCCCAAAACATTTTAAATTTCAATTTGGGAATTTTCAGGAATTTTTCGGGAAATTGTCAGAATTTTAAAATTAATTTTCCAAATTTCGGAAATTAAAATATATTATTTTAATTAAAAATCCCAGACCGGCCAGCGAACCGGCCGGTCCGGCCGTGCACGCCGCCGGTCCGACCAGGTCGAACCGGGTGGTACGTGCCCCGCACGCGCCTCGCGGCTTCCCTCTCTCCCTCTCTCCTCTCTCTCTGCGGCATTAGGTCGAACAGTTGATGGACGTCCATCAACTGTTCAACCCGTCGCTTCCACCGGCCAATCAGCCCTGCAGCCACCCACCCCTGACTTGGAGGAGATCGTCGGAGGGGACTACGGCCGTGGGGGAGGCGGCACGTGGCCGGTGGGGCCGGATTTTCCGGCCACGCTCACCCACCCCACTCGGCTTAAAACCGAGTGGGCAAGGGTTTTCGGGGAAGTTTTTCACCGAGTTCCTGGCCTCCTCTCCACGCGTTCTTGGCGTCCCCTGGAAGCTGGTGACTCCCTCTTCCGAACGCCCCCGACCTCCGCCGCCGCCTCGCCGCGACCCGTCGGAAACAGCCAGTTGCAGGAGGCTTCGCGACCAGCCGTCCGGGAGCTTTTCTGGAAAAAGGCCAGAACCGTGTGCGAGCAGCCGACTTCACGGAGCCGCCCCGCCGTGCTCCGACCACCCCAGGCCGAGCCACCGCCACCGTTTGACACGTCGTGACGCAGGCTCCCCGAACCGACCAACACCAAGCTCCGACGAGACCCCAGGCCGACGCACGGAGGCGAGTTCCGAGCCTTCACGACCAGCCGGAAAACCGCAAGGAAGGGGGCCACGATCCGGTCCGTGACCCAGCCGACCTAATCCGTGACCCAGCCACGACCCGATCCGTGACCCAGCTGATCCGGTCCGTGGCATGGCCAAAATCAATCCCTGACCCATCCGTCCGATCCGTGCACCGATCCGCCCGATCCGTGCACCGATCCGAGCCGACCCGTGCACGACCCGTGCCTGACCCGTCCGGCCCGTGCACTGACCAGGCCAGCAGAGGAGGAACCAGGCCACTGACCAGGCCCGAAGGCCCAGCCGACCCGGCCCGGCCAGCAGCCCCGCGGGCCCAACTCGTGGGCCCGACCCGTGAGGCTCAGCTCGGCCCACCTTCAGGCCTAGTTTTCAACCCAGGCCCACTCAGCCGACCCGGAGGAAAGGAAAAGAAGGCCCGACCCGAAAAAAAAAAAAAAAAAAAAAAAAAAAAAAAAAAAAAAAAAAAAAAAAAAAAAAAGAGGGAGAAGCTTCAGCAGCAGGCTTGTTGGGACACTCTCCAAGTGAGTGGATCCTAACCTTTTATTAGGCGCATCTCCGTTTTAGTAGAATTTAGCGGGTAGAATTTGGGGCGATTAGAACGGCTAGGGCGGTTAGAATTGGTTTAAGCATAAACGGCAATTCGTATAGAATTGGACCTCATGCTTGGTTGATCTATTAGCCTAGTCGAGGAAAGGATTGCTTGTTTGGACCATGATTAGTGGTCGGGCCAACTTGTATTGGTCAAGGGTGTCCCTTCTCGTGAAATTACGAGAACACACTCGTGCTCAGTTCAAACTGGGAGTAGTCCGACCGAATTCCCCGCAATCCTGCGATTGGAGTTGGGACTTACTCGAACTGGCAGCTTGGGTGTTTGAGTAGTATTTTACACTCCTTTACCGCCTTATATTAAAGTTAATTTATCGTTAATGTCATTTACTTAGATGCATTTAAATTATGTTTTTTCCTCGCTTAATTAATTAGTTTAAATTTTATAGCTTACTCCGTAATTTCGATCACGCCTATTTAATTTAGATTGCAATTTATTTACTATCTCGCTCATTTATAAGGTTGAGTTAGACGATACCCCGCGACCCGGCTTAGACACCCCGTTTGGTTGTCGATTAGTGGAGAGTAGTATATTCCGATTGTGGGGCCATGGGATGTGAGACTAGAGGTAGGTCTTACCTAGTTCTGCCTGTTACCACCTGGAGGCTGAGAGGGGATGGGACGTCCAGGGACCCTAGGACTGGGCTGATCCTAATCTAGGGTTATGGTTTGCTCACTGAGACCGTGGAATCTCACCCCACCACTCCACCACACCAGGACCCCAGAATGGACACGGACAGCTCCGATTCGGAGAACACGGCGGTGGAGGATCATCTCATGGAATGGCCTTCCGAGGAGGAGGAAGCTCGGGATCAGCAGGCGCCGGACCCTCAGGATCAGGAGGAGGATTGGGACCAGGAGCTGGATCGACTGCTGGAGATGGAAGATCCGGGGTCAGATGAGGACCTGGAGGACGTCGGGGGATACTTGCCGCCGGATGTCCCCTTTGACCCGGATGAATTACCAGAGGACGAGGAAGAGTACGAGCTAGGAGTGAATCCTGAGGCTCCTCAGAGTATGGGAGAGGTCATAGACACTGATGTCCAGGAAGACGGGCTGATCGTCGAATTCCACCGGGAAACGGGGTGGATCTGGAGCACTAGGAGGGATATCTGGTACCCACACCAGCACGTGAAGGTCTACTCAGGGTTCCAGGAAACCGAACTAGAACTCTTACACGAGAGGTGTGAGGTGCCGCAAGGGGGCTACCTGTCAGACTTTAAGACCCCGAAGGAGAGGACGATTCAGAGGACGGTACGGTAATCGATGAGAAGCCTTCATGTGAGAGGACTTGGCCCAAGCCCCCGACCACCCCTTAGGATAGCCTTAGTCTTCCCTAACTTAGACCGCAACTTTTGTGTGTATAGCTGAGCGGTGCTAGTGTACGTAGGTCTTGTATGACTCTCTTTTGGACCACTCCCCTCTCCCGTACTTGTGATGTGTACCCCTTTTTTGAAGAACCTTCTGGTATTGGAACTGACGGCGATCTTGGATTGTAAAATTGATGCTGATGGAATGAAAAACGTTTCCTGAAAAGTGTGGTATTTAATTGGATCATGAAGTAATTGCTACGACCCCGAAACCGGGGCGTGACAGCTTGGTATCAGAGCGAGGTTGTGACCGAGGAAAAGGTCACCTAGTTGGAGTGATAAGGAGCGACGTTTATTCAAGATGGACAGTTGGCAGCACACTCTATCGAAACTGTGAACCTTGGTTAGGTCTGACCACTAGGATAGGGGACCAGACTGAGGTTAGCTCAAGACCCCCACTTGACCTTAGGTTTGGTGTCAATTGTTTAGCTGCGTTGGCACGGTATGGGACGTGTTCAGCAAGGCCGGACATTGGCTAGAGACCATAGGGCTTGGTCTACGCCGGACTCGACTGGGCGGTATGGGACGCACAGGGCGAGGTCAGGCGTGTGACGTGACGTCTGGTTTAGCTAAGTTGGCACGGTCTAGAACGTGTGCAGCAAGGCCGAATCTGGACTTGTAGTGCCGGAGGGCACGTGGCCGTTGATCGGCGTGGCGAGGCTGGGCCTCTGCTATTGTGACAATGATCCCCCTTTTGAGAAGGTGTGGTGTTTCTGTCACCGCCTGCGTGGCGAAAGTGCGTGGCACCGAATAAGGGTGGCCACTGATGCACTGGAGTCGAGTTCCTGACGAGGTTTCGACTGGACCCGTGGGGTCGTGTTGTCCTACGAGGATAGGACGGGTGTTGATGGTGGTTTCCAACACCGAGTGTTGATGGTGGTTTCCAACACCGAGTGTTGATGATGGTTTCCAACACCGAGTGTTGATGGTGGTTTCCAACACTGTCATAGTATGCGATACTATGTCTCCTTTCGAGGTCAATAGGGTGTTTTTAAACGATCTATTTTGGTAGATCTAGCTATAGTGCTTACCCCTGTTGAATTCCTCAAGGAGTGACAAAAGCATTGTGATGCTGTAACAGGAAGACCAGATGGTCAGACCGCGGGGGAGACCTCCGCGTAGAAGGACGACAATTGGTCGCTTCGGGTTGGGGGAGGATGGACCCCAAGAGGATCCCCGTGTTGAGGGACTCGTGAGAACGGTGGAGGATCTGCGGGAGGAAGTCCGCCAGCAAGCAAGAAATCAGGACGCCGCAATTGCAGCTGCGGTAAATGCCGCCTTAGCTGCCGTGCGGAATGAGAATGCTGCTGCGGCTCAGGGATCCGCTGTGCGAGTCGATGAGCAGGAAGTTGAGGTCCCGGCCCCTGCTCCCTTGGCTGATGGTACGAATGGGGAGAGGAGGAAGCAGAGGCAGGTCGGACAATTCCTAAAATTGAAACCCCCAGTCTTTATCGGAATGGGAGACCCTGGAGCAGCAGAGGAATGGCTGCTGGAGCTTGAGAAGATATTTGAGGTCATGGAGGGTTCAAACGAAGATCGAGTGACACTCGCGGTGTATCAACTACAGGGGAATGCCCGACATTGGTGGAGGGTCACTAGAGGTATCGCCTTTCCTGGAGGCGCAGTACCTAACTGGGAGGATTTCGTTGAAACTTTCAATGAGCAATATTTCCCCGAGGCAGAGAGAGACGCGAAGCTCGCCGAGTTTCAGAGACTACGGCAGAATAACCTGACAGTGCTGGAGTATGAGGCACAGTTTACCGCCCTGGCCAAGTATGGCAAGAAGTTGATCGAGGATCCGGTGGACAGGGCGAAGAAATTTCGGGAAGGGCTGAAACCCGAAATCAAATCCCAGCTTGCTCCCTTCAACCTACGGGATTACAAGGAGGTGTTCACAAGGGCTCAATTGGTCGAGAAGGACCTAAACGAGAGAGTAGCCGCGTCTGGATCGCGAGCATTCGCGGGTAGAGATGCTAGTAGATTTCGGCATGTAAAGAAGCCGGCAGCAGGGGTGAAGAAGCCCTTTTCAGCTGTACGAAACGGGGGAGTCAGGAAGCCCCCCTTTCGTCAAGGGAATTGGTGCCGACAGTGTGGAAAGACGCACCAACCGGGACCCTGTCCCCCGAAGAGCGAGGGATGCTACGGGTGTGGCCAGCTGGGCCACATGGTCCGTGATTGTCCCCAGCGCGCTCCTAGAGCGCAGCCTCAACAGCAGGTCGGGCAGCTAGCAGGCCTAGCGCCGCCTTTTTTGATGGACCGACCCTCGGCGCAGGGAAGAGTCTATGCGGTGACCAGACATGAAGCACAAAACTCGGGAGGAGTCATAACAGGTACCGTCTCCTTACACCGCAGCTCTGCTTATGCTTTGTTCGACACGGGGGCTACCCACTCGTTCGTCGCTGAGCGTTTTGTGGAGTTAGTAGGGTTGCATGTGGAACCCTTAGCTGTTGTTTTGAATGTCTCGACGCCTCTGCATGTTCACATGTTATCCGTTAACGGATGCAAGGACTGCGAGTTAGAGCTCAGCGGAGTTAGAAGTTCGATTGATTTGGCGGTTTTAGATTTGCGTGATTATGATATTATTATTGGCATGGATTGGTTGACTAGACAGAAAGCTACGGTGGACTGTTCTAGGAAACTTGTAAGGTTTTGCCCGACTGAGGACTCGAGTTACGAGTTCCTCGGAGGTCACGGCGGACCTTCAACCGCAATTATCTCTTCTTTGGAAGCGACGCGGTTGTTAGTGGATGGCTGTCAAGGCTATCTAGCTAGTGTTGTTGACACAACGGTCGAAGGACCAGTGTTAGAGGAGATCGTTATAGTTCGGGAGTTTCCCGACGTTTTTCCGGAGGAACTACCTGGGTTACCCCCAGAGAGGGAAGTAGAGTTTGCTATCGAAGTGCCTTCCGGGACGGAACCGATCTCTAAGGCTCCCTACCGGATGTCACTCTCAGAGCTGAAGGAGTTAAAGGTGCAGGTGCAAGAACTACTGGATAAAGGATTTATCCGCCCAAGTGCGTCACCCTGGGGTGCGCCAGTCCTCTTTGTAAAGAAAAAGGATGGGTCCTTAAGACTTTGCATTGATTACCGACAACTAAATAAGGTAACAGTCAAGAATAGATACCCGTTACCCAGAATTGACGATTTATTTGATCAGTTGCAAGGAGCCAAGGTCTTCTCAAAGATTGACCTGAGGACGGGATACCACCAATTAAGGATTAAAGAGGAGGATATCCCGAAGAGTGCCTTTCGAACTCGTTATGGACATTACGAGTTCACAGTAATGCCGTTTGGATTAACCAACGCTCCAGCTGCTTTCATGGATTTGACGAACAGGGTGTTCAGGGAGTACTTGGACAGGTTCGTCATAGTCTTCATCGACGATATACTGATCTATTCAAAGAGTTCAGCAGAACATGAGCAGCACCTAAGGATAGTACTTACGGTACTAAGAAGACATGCACTTTACGCGAAGTTCAGTAAGTGTGAGTTTTGGCTAGATCGCGTAGCCTTTTTGGGACATGTGATCTCGGGAGATGGAATCTCCGTAGACCCTTCAAAGATTGAGGCGGTGATGGACTGGCCGAGACCTACGACAGTAACGGAAGTTCGTAGCTTCCTAGGTCTGGCGGGGTACTACAGAAGGTTTGTAGAGAAATTTTCAAGCCTATCCCTGCCCTTGACAAGCTTGTTGAAGAAGGATAAGAAGTTCGAATGGACGGAAAAGTGCGAGAGGAGCTTTCAAGCACTAAAAGAGAAGTTGACCACTGCACCAGTCCTGACCATTCCTACAGGGCCAGGTGGTTATGAAGTTTATAGTGACGCCTCATATCAAGGCCTTGGGTGCGTTCTAATGCAACACGGTCGAGTTGTAGCTTACGCATCGAGACAGCTGAAGCCCCACGAGCAAAACTATCCAACGCATGACTTAGAGTTAGCCGCAGTGATCTTCGCGCTCAAAATTTGGAGGCACTATCTGTGCGGAGAAAAGTTTCCAATCTTTACAGATCATCAAAGCCTCAAGTACCTGTTCTCTCAGAAGGAGTTGAACATGAGACAACGGAGATGGATGGAACTCCTGAAGGACTACGATTGCGAAATCCTGTACCACCCAGGAAAAGCGAATCGTGTAGCAGATGCGCTTAGTCGCAAGTCCTCTTTGACTTCACTGTTGGCCAAAGAATGGCAACTGCACGGGAAGGTACAAAACTCGGAGTTCAGGTTTGAGATTGGACACCTGAATTGTTTGATGGCCACCCTAAGGATAGAACCTCAAATCAGGACCAAGATTAAAGATCTACAATCTTCGGACCCTTCCTTATTGGACATCTTACAGACCAAAGGGGAACTAAGGAAACCTGGTTTCCAGGTCTCGGAGGATGGAGTCCTGAGCTTCCGAGGGAGACTTTTTGTACCTGATAATCCTGACTTAAGGAACGAAATCCTGTCCGAAGCACACCGAAGTAAGTACAGTGTCCACCCTGGTAACACCAAGATGTACCAGAATCTAAGACCCCACTACTGGTGGAGCGGAATGAAGGCGGACGTGGCAAGATTCGTGGCCAAGTGTCTGACGTGCCAACAAGTGAAGGCACAACACTGTAAGCCGGGAGGTCTTTTGAACCCTTTTGAAATCCCAGAATGGAAATGGGAGCATATCACGATGGATTTTGTGACCGGCTTACCAAGAAGTCAGAAGGGTCACGATATGATTTGGGTCATAGTGGACAGACTGACCAAATCTGCCCACTTCCTGGCAGTACAAAAGAACCTTCCCTTGGACCGGTTGGCAGACTTATATGTGACCCAGATCGTCAGACTGCATGGTGTGCCGGTAACTATCACCTCCGACCGTGACCCAAGATTCACCGCTTACTTTTGGAAGAGCCTACAAGGAGCCTTGGGTACCCGACTACAGTACAGTACGGCGTTCCATCCCCAAACTGATGGGCAGTCTGAGCGGACCATCCAGACCCTGGAAGACATGCTGAGGGCGTGCGTCATGGATTTTAAAGGAGGATGGGAAAGTCAATTACCTCTGGTGGAGTTCGCCTACAACAATAGCTTTCAACAAAGCTTAGGGATGGCACCCTTTGAGGCCTTGTATGGACGAGCCTGCAGGACTCCGGTATGTTGGGACGAAGTCGGGGAACGGAAAATTTTGGGACCCGAACTGATACAGCAATCGCAGGAAGCAGTAAAGTTGATTAGACAGAGGTTGAAAACGGCTCAGAACCGACAAAAGAACTATGCAGATCGAAGGCGACGGCCCTTGGAATTTGACGAAGGAGAACATGTTTTCCTAAAAGTGTCGCCTAAGAAAGGGATATCTCGTTTCGGAGGAAAAGGCAAGCTGAGTCCCCGGTTTGTGGGACCCTTTGAGATTTTGGAGAGGATAGGCCCGACAGCCTATCGACTGGCCCTACCACCGAACTTGGAACGAATTCACAACGTCTTCCATGTTTCCATGCTAAGGAAGTATGAGCCTGACCCTTCGCATGTGTTAAGCTACGAGGACATTAAGCTGGATGAACAAGTGTCCTACAAAGAAAGGCCAGTCAGGATTGAAGATCGGAAGGAGCGGAAACTCCGGAACAAGGTTATACCCCTGGTCAAGGCGGTATGGGAACATCACGGCTCAGAGAACGCAACCTGGGAGAGCGAAGAGCTCATGCGACAACAACACCCTCAACTGTTTGAAGACTCAGAAGCAGCAAATTTCGGGGACGAAATTTCTTAAGGGGGGTAGGTTGTAATGACCGTGTCGGTCCGGTTCGCAATTTACGGCTAAATTGGGATTTTTCGGGAAATGGGATAATTTCCCCGGTATTTGCGAAATTTGGAAAAATATTGGATTTAACGCAAATTTGAAGTTTAAAATTTTATTGGGGCCCAAAACATTTTAAATTTCAATTTGGGAATTTTTAGGAATTTTTCGGGAAATTTTCAGAATTTTAAAATTATTTTTCCGAATTTCGGAAATTAAAATATATGATTTTAATTAAAAATCCCAGACCGGCCAGCGAACCGGCCGGTCCGGCCGTGCACGCCGCCGGTCCGACCAGGTCGAACCGGGTGGCACGTGCCCCGCACGCGCCTCGCGGCTTCCCTCTCTCCCTCTCTCCTCTCTCTCTGCGACATTAGGACGAACAGTTGATGGACGTCCATCAACTGTTCAACCCGTCGCCTCCACCGGCCAATCAGCCCTGCAGCCACCCACCCCTGACATGGAGGAGACCGTCGGAAGGGACTACGGCCGTGGGGGAGGCGGCACGTGGCCGGCGGGGCCGGATTTTCCGGCCACGCTCACCCACCCCACTCGGCTTAAAACCGAGTGGGCAAGGGTTTTCGGGGGGGTTTTTCACCGAGCTTTTGGCTTCCTCTCCAAGCGTTCTTGGTGTCCTCTTGAAGCTGGTGACTCCCTCTTCCAAACGCCCCCGACCTCCGCCGCCGTCTCGCCTCGAGCCGCCGGAAACAGCCAGTTGCAGGAGGCTTCGCGACCAGCCGTCCGGGAGCTTTTCTGGAAAAAGGCCAGAACCGTGTGCGAGCAGCCAACTTCACGGAGCCGCCCCGCCGTGCTCCGGCCACCCTAGGCCGAGCCACCGCCGCCGTTTGACACGTCGTGACGCAGGCTCCCCGAACCGACCAACACCAAGCTCCGACGAGACCCCAGGCCGACGCACGGAGGCGAGTTCCGAGCCTTCACGACCAGCCGGAAAACCTCAAGGAAGGGGCCACGATCCGGTCCGTGACCCAGCCGACCTGATCCGTGACCCAGCCACGACCCGATCCGTGACCCAGCTGATCCGGTCCGTGGCCTGGCCAAAATCAATCCCTGACCCATCCGTTCGATCCGTGCACCGATCCGCCCGATCCGTGCACCGATCCGAGCCGACCCGTGCACAACCCGTGCACAACCCGTGCCTGACCCGTCTGGCCCGTGCACTGACCAGGCCAGCAGAGGGGGAGCCGGGTCACTGACCAGGCCCAGAAGCCAGGCCCGAAGGCCCAGCCGGCCCGGCCCGGCCAGCAACTCCGCGGGCCCAACTCGTGGGCCCGACCCGTGAAAATCAGCCCGGCCCACTTTCAGGCCTAGTTTTCAGCCCAGGCCCACTCAGCCGGCCCGGAGGAAAGGAAAAGAAGGCCCGGCCCGAAAAAAAAAAAAAAAAAAAAAAAAAAAAAAAAAAAAAAAAAAAAAAAAGGGGAGAAGCTTCAGCAGCAGGCTTGTTGGGACACTCTCCAAGTGAGTGGATCCTAACCTTTTATTAGGCGCATCTCCGTTTTAGTAGAATTTGGGGCGATTAGAACGGCTAGGGCGGTTAGAATTGGTTTAAGCATAATCGGCAATTCGTATAGAATTGGACCTCATGCTTGGTTTATCTATTAGCCTAGTCGAGGAAAGGATTGCTTGTTTGGACCACGATTAGTGGTCGGGCCAACTTGTATTGGTCAAGGGTGTCCCTTCTCGTGAAATTACGAGAACACACTCGTGCTCAGTTCAAACTGGGAGTAGTCCGACCGAATTCCTCGCAATTCTGCGATTGGAGTTGGGACTTACTCGAACTGGCAGCTTGGGTGTTTGAGTAGTATTTTACACTCCTTTACCGCCTCATATTAAAGTTAATTTATCGTTAATGTCATTTACTTAGTTGCATTTAAATTATGTTTTTCCTCGCTTAATTAATTAGTTTAAATTTTATAGCTTACTCCGTAATTTCGATCACGCCTATTTAATTTAGATTGCAATTTATTTACTATCTCGCTCATTTATAAGGTTGAGTTAGACGGTACCCCGCGACCCGGCTTAGATACCCCGTTTGGTTGTCGATTAGTGGAGAGTGGTATATTCCGATTGTGGGGCCATGGGATGTGAGACTAGAGGTAGGTCCTACCTAGTTCTGCCTGTTACCGCCTGGAGACTGAGAGGGGATGGGACGTCCAGGGACCCTAGGACTGGGCTGATCCTAATCTAGGGTTATGGTTTGCTCACTGAGACCGTGGAATCTCACCCCACCACCCCACCACACCAGGACCTCAGAATGGAAACGGACAGCTTCGACTCGGAGGACATGGTGGTAGAGGACCACCTTATGGATTGGCCTTCCGAGGAGGAGGAGGGAAGCCTAGGGATCAGTCAGCGACGGAACCTCAGGATCAGGGGAGGAGGATTGTGAACAGGAGCTGGATCGACTGTGGAGATGGAAGGGAACCGGGGGTCCGATGAGGATGGAGGACGCGGGGGATACGTGCCGCGGATGGACCCATTTGACGGAGGAATTACCAGAGGACGAGGAAGAGTACGGTAGGAGTGATCATGAGGCTCCTAAGAGTAGGGAGAGGTCATAGACACTGATGTCCAGGCGACGGGCCCTGATCGTCGCCATTCCAGGGAAAAGGGGTGATCTGGAGCCTGGAGGGATATCTGGTACCCACACCAGCACATGAAGGTCTACTCAGGGTTCCAGGAAACCGAACTAGAACTCTTACACGAGAGGTGTGAGGTGCCGCAAGGGGGCTACCTGTCAGACTTGGAAGGCCCCGAAGGAGAGGACGATTCAGAGGACGGTACGGTAATCGACGGGAAGCCTTCATGTGAGAGGACTTGGCCCAAGCCCCCGACCACTCCTTAGGATAGCCTTAGTCTTCCCTAACTTAGACCGCAACTTTTGTGTATATAGCTGAGCGGTGCTAGTGTACGTAGGTCTTGTATGACTCTCTTTTGGACCACTCCCCTCTCCCGTACTTGTGATGTGCACCCCTTTTGAAGAACCTTCTGGTATTGGAACTGACGGCGATCTTGGATTGTAAAATTGATGCTGATGGAATGAAAAACGTTTCCTGAAAAGTGTGGTATTTAATTGAATCCTGAAGTAATTGCTACGACCCCGAACCGGGGCGTGACAAAATATTTTCTATATGCAAATTTATCTAGATTCATAATATCATCATCTTCTAAATTAATAGAGATAATACCCCTTGTCATGTCAACGAATTTATCTTTTTTATATATCTTGTTGGATATATAAGAAATCTCTTGTTTATTATTTAAACGTAATGGCGATACATAAATATGTGAACCTTTCCTATTTTCATAATTAATCAATTTATATGAGAAAAGGTCATATCTATAGTATTTTTGAAAGTTATATTTTGAATTTGATTCAAAATCATTTAACTTTTTGTAATTAATTAATATTAATCGATCTTTTTCTTTTTCATCTGAATACCTTTTGTTTAAATCTTTATTTTGCACTATACGTATTTGATTGAATCTATTTCTCCATTTGTGTGGTACTAATTGATACCATCGGATCGTAGATAAATCATATTGATAATGACCCCTTAACCTTAACCAGTTTTTCCATTGAATCATTCCCAAATTCAAAATATTTTTATGTTTTAATTCAGAATGAAAAATTTCCTGTGTTTCCAAATAATCCTTTATTTCATTTTTAAGAAAAAGAGATGTTCTGTGATATTGAAGGACATATCTTAACTTATACAAGTTATGAATTTTCGTTTGATATAAGTGGTAACAGACATATGCTTGTGAGAAGGAGGATAAAAAAATCTTTGAATTTTTATTACTAATATCCGAAATTGATTTATTTATAGTCCAAATAAAACGAATTGTATTGTTATTTGTTTTATCCATATTTTCTTTATTTGTTTCATTATTGTAAATGTATTTATCGATCATTTTTTTTGAATTATCAAAAAAAAAGTTGTGTCGTGATCCTAGTAATATTAATGATACGGAGAAGTATATCTATATATATCCTTTCAATTAAAAATTTGAAAAAATAATATGATTTACGGATTAATCAAACATTTCTTCTTTTGAATTTCTTTAATTTCTGCCAAATATTTTTTATTGATGCTGCTAGTTTAGTCGGATAACTTCTTTTATTAGAACTAATATTTATTTTCGGAGTTAAAAATCCTTTCTTCTTATCTTTTGTAATTTTTTCTATTTGATTCCTGATTGTGCTGGTTCTATGATCCAGATCTTTCATTTTTTTTTCTGTCAATGAATAATTTGTCAAATCCATAAATCGAATTTGAATGAACGATTCATTAATAATCCCATTACTAATTATCCCATATTTTTCTTTTTTAGTTTCACTCAATTCATATATTTTTCTTAATCCAAATAATTGAATTGGGTTTCTTTTGAAAAGTTCCTTTATTTTTCCTTTTAAAAATAGAATGTTTTTGATGACCCATTTTTTTCTTTCTTTTGAAAAGTTAAAAAAAAAATATTCTTTCTTTGAAAACCGGTATAACTAAAAAAGAATTCTTTTGCAATTTGAGAATTTTTTTCCTGAGTTCTTTAAAAATGATTTCGAAAAATGAATGTTGTTTTCTGGGAGAACCAAAAGGAAGTTCAGTTTCCATTCCCCAAACTATTAAAAAACAAAAATCATTTTTTTGCCCTTTATTTCTCAGCGGATATTTCTGGGGGTGTGGCACCTTAGATCTGTGCCAAGGTTTAAGGCAAAAGGGAAATAGGATCTTTATCTGAATACCATCTGTCAACCAATTTTTTGGAAATTCGGTTTCTGATAATTGAACACCATTATAGGTGCATTTAACATGCATTTCTCTATTCCAATCTTTTAAGTCCTCGGACCATTCGGGAAAATGAAATAATAGCATACGGACTATATTTTTAGCTATTATCAATGAAGGTAATACAATATATTTTCTAAGAAAAAATTGGGTTACTAACAGGTATCCTCTTATTACTTTAGCAAATAAAATGCTATCCCAGGCTTCGGCTATTTCTATTCGTGTTTTCTCTTCTATTTTTATTTTGTATTCTTCTCTTTTTTCTTCCTCGTTTTTTTTTCTCACTTTCTTTTGTCTTTTCCTCGGTATAATCCAAAATTCTTAATTCGGTTGTTTTTATATACATCCAGTTTTTTAAAATGAATTTGATCATCTCGGAGATATCAAAAGAAAAAATGGGTTTATCTATTCTATCCAAAAAAAGAGGAGAATGCACATTTGCTTGAAACAATTCACAAGTAACTATTTTACGTCTTTGAGAACGCATGGAGCCTTTGATTATGTCTCGACAAAAATCCGATTGTTGTGAATAACGTATCAAAGCCACTTCGTCGGCTTCCTCAGGATTATCAGTATTTTGAATATTAGTATCAGTATTTTGCTGGCTATCTGTAAAAATCACTACACGTTTGGCTTTTCTATAACGAATCTGATGATCCTCTGCCACGTTTTCTCCGCTTTCTCCCTCCTGTTGTTCCAGATCGTTGATTAATTTGTATGACCATAGAGGAACTTTTTTACTTATTTCTTTTATTCCAATAGATTTTTTTAATTCTTTTAGTCTTGGGATCCGTTATAATTGCATTGAAGAAAATTTTCAAAATTTTTATTTGATCTTCTGCATTAATTATTCCTTGTTTGGTTTCTGGAAATGGAAATAAAGAAAGTTTTTTTTCTGTTGATAATGAATTTCTATGAAATGCATCTATTTGTTCTTCCAATTTTTCCTGATCAGTAGTAAAAAGTATCCCATGAATCTTATTTATCCAACCTGTCTCGATATAATTCTTTATGGAAATTTGATTTCGGATTGGGGATGAAAAAAAGAATTTGACCCTTCCACGACGGGGCCCCTTCAAAAAAGGATCATATTTTTTAGGCAAATATTCTTTTTTCTTTTCATCATTACACAATCTAGTTTTTTTTTCGAGTACATCTAGAGTAATGGGTCCTTTATTTATAAGTTCCATTTTTTTTCTAAATTCTTTGCTCAAGTTGTTCTTTTTTTGTTCATTGGTATAAATCCACTTATCATACAATTCATCATCGAGTAGTTTTTCTCTTGTCAACAAAGAAATTTTTCTTTGTATAATTTCCGAGAAAGTTGACAAACTGGGGGGGTACGTAAAAGATATTCTTTCTTTTCCATTGTTTCGACATGTATAAAATAAATATTGTGACATTTCATTTCTTACGGAATTTGTAAATTTTATTTGTTCGTATGATTCTTAATCATATCGCTAATGCGCGCACATTGCCTTCTTCCGCCTCACACAACCATAGCGAATTCTCTTTATTTTTTTTCCCATCCATATATGAAGTTTTATAAACTTGGCTATTTTTATAGAATGTCTCTTGAAAGTTGAATTCATCCCTTGTTTTTTCCTTTCCATCCACTCGGATCTCTTCCCTTTCATCGATTTTGTCCGGATCCTCCGTTTCTTCCTAAAAAAGGGAAGGAGAAGGATCTTCTTCGGTGGATCCCTCTTGTTCCTGTTTAGTCCCCTTCGTTTCGAAAGTTGTTTCTATTTCTACATCTGTTTCTTCCTCGCTTTCCCCCTTTCTTCCGTTTCTGAGGTTTCTTTGAATTTTTTAGTGACAATGGGTGACGGTATTCTGCCTAAATAGTAAACACAGGTAATAAAAAAGAGAATACTAAAGATTCGAGCCATAGAATTTCTCAATTCTGACACAAGGTACTTATTCGATCGAATAGAATTCTTTTGCTGTATCCAGACTAATACCAATTCAACCCATTTCATGAAAAAAAATGTGACCAATTAACCAACCAACAAACTACTTGTTACAAATAACATATTGTTGTTGCATCGAAACATATAAATGTTGACTAATCTAGCTAACATTGAACTTGGTAAAATGAAATGGTTGAATAATTGAAAAATTAGATTATTCAGGAATACACATTGAATGCTAAGATTACGCGTTGAATTTCTGGTAGTAGATCCATAATCAAAAAAGTGTTTGTGATTGTTCCAAAAGAAATGAAACAAAAGATACAGTAGAGCTAGGACAGTTATTGTATGAGGTCTACCCAATGCTAGATGCAGAGGCGCATAATAGATCGATATGAACATCATGAGCTGTCCCG
This sequence comes from Melaleuca alternifolia, assembly GCA_019926035.1. Taxonomy (NCBI): domain Eukaryota; kingdom Viridiplantae; phylum Streptophyta; class Magnoliopsida; order Myrtales; family Myrtaceae; genus Melaleuca; species Melaleuca alternifolia. The sequence goes on from JAGKPW010000325.1 coordinate 26,435, forward strand.
CAATAAAACCCGTTGTTGCCGATACCTTCTTCTCGGTTCCTCCTTCTTCCATAACCCGAGCTCGGAGAAGGAAGAGATAGGAGGGCCCTATGGAGAATGTGGTCAGAAATCCATAATAGAGTCCGACCATAACGACCGAATTTATTATCTTCATGCATAAGGAAACTGGATTACCTAGTAGAAAAGATTTCAAAATCATCACAAACCTCCCTTTTTTCTTTTCTATTTCGATTTCTTTTCTGGATTATTATATGATGATTTTTTAACTTTTCATATATAGAAATAGAAAGATATAGACTAGAAACGACATCTCTTATGTCAATGATCCCAAAGGGATATTTAATGAATGGAATTGTGATATGGATGGAATATAATGAAATAGAGCCACTTTGAGGTTCCCTATGAAATGAGACATGGAACGAAGCCACTACGAAGAAGTTCCAGGAGTTACGAAGGAAACTTCGAGCTCATATTTGTTATGAGTTGAGAACAAGAATTGAACTCTATGAGATCGAATCTCCCGTTGTTCCTCAGTAGCTCAGTGGTAGAGCAGTCGGCTGTTAACTGACTGGTCATAGGTTCGAATCCTACTTGGGGAGATTTGATTCATTTCGAATTAAAGTCATTTCGAATTAAAGAATTCAGAAGGAAAGGGTTCGCTTTGACCGTTAAGAGTAGGTAACCCGTTCGTTCCCTGTGTCTTTGTTTCTATTGCATTCTATCTCATCGTATCACATTCTGTTCTTCGATATTTGAGAATCACCGTCAATACCTCGGTGTAGGTCCGGGATAACCCTTTGTTCCATAGTCCTGGGGTAGGGATATTTACAACTAGCCATTAAGAGTTCTCAGAAGGACTAGTACTAGCAAGTGCATCAAAGATGCAGTTATCGATTCTCCCAAGAGGCCACAATTACCGCAAGCAAACATATTAATGACGAGGAACGCATTTTTGCTATGCTACTAATATTTTGACTTACTCTGCTATTTTGACCAAGCTTGGCTGAGGAAGAGTTACGGGGCATAAAACAAAAAAAAAAAGATAATGGGGCATACTATATTT
>JAGKPW010000327.1:0-176808 GCA_019926035.1 Melaleuca alternifolia
ACCTCATGTGTTGATTATGTGAAGGTAAGGGTATGCCGTAAAAGTTAGACAATTCGGTTGACTTCTAGGAATGAACCATGTGAGTTCGGTGGATATATTTCTTTCCAGTCGCTCTTTTTTTAGTCGAACTTTGTGAGTAGAATTAGATGAGGCTCATCAGGCTTTTTTATGGACGAGAATTTGTTATGCAGCTAATGGTCTTTGGATAGTGTGAGATGCTTAGATCGTTTTCTAAAATTTTCTTGTAAAACCATCCCAACACTAAGCACAAAACGTTAGTGAATTTCAAATGCAGAGGCAATTCATGGTAACGGAATTTTTTTGCCAAAAGAAACATTGGATTATTATGTAGATCCAATCTGAGCAACAAAATATCATAAACAAGTCACGTTTTCTTGGATCACGGAAGAATTTGTCCAGATCTGAATTAACTGGACTTGATTTACCTCATGTGTTGATTATGTGAATCTTTTAATCATTCTTGGATATTAACTATTCGTTAGGTAAGGGTATGCCGTAGAAGACAGACAATTCGGTTGACTTCTAGGAACGAACCATATGGCTCCGGTGGATATATTTCGTTCCAGTTGTTCTTTTTCAGTCGGACTTTGTGAGTAGAATTAGATGAGGCTCATCATGCTTCTTTATAGATGAGAATTGGTTACACAGCTAATGGTCTTCGGATAGTATGAGATGCTTAGATTGTTTTCTAAAATTTTCTGTAAAACCATCTTGTAAAATCATCCCAACACTAAGCACAAAACGTGAGTGAATTTCAAATGCAGAGGCAATTCCTGGTAACAGAAATTTTTTTGCCAAAAGAAACATTGGATTATTATGCAGATCCAATTTGAGCGACAAATTATCATAAACAAGTCAAATTTTCTCGGATCACGAAAGAATTTGTCCATATCTAAATCAACTGGACTTGATCTACCTCATGTGTTGATTATGTGAATCTTTTATTCTGAAGGAGGTTGTGAATCATTCTTGGATATTAACTATTCGTTAGGTAAGGGTATGCCGTAGAAGATAGACAATTCGGTTGACTTATAGGCCCCAAAAAACCTTGAAAAAGAGGTCTAGAGAATCATTTTTGGGAATTTTTAATTTAATTATTTATTTTGATCCCATTGACCATTGACTGGTCGAGCCCGCACGCATGAGCTTCAGCTTTCTTGTTCTTCTTCATCCTTCATTCCATAATTTTCTTTTGGGACATGCTACAAGTTTTAGGACTTCTAGTGAACATGTTCATTTTCTTTTCTTCTTTGTCGTATTTCACCAAACACATGGCTTTCACGTGCATTTTGGGCCCCACTGTCAGCTAACCACCACAACCGCATCCCATTCGTCCCATCATAGTGTGTCACAGTCGTTGGATGGTTGTCACTTGTATCTTCTCCCTGAACTCAACCTACCCTTTGTTTTGAATCGGTGCGACCCTTTTTTTTTTTTAAGGGCGATAACTTTCAACTTCGACCTCCGTTTGACACGCTATTGGTGGCTTTGGAATCCTTGAAACACCATATGTCCATATTGACTAACCTCCACCCATGACTCTGCCTAGATTGCCGCCGGGAGGCCTTGAAATAAGCCTTCACGGAGCTATTCACCTATATTTTCCAGATTTGCTGCCCGAGCTTCAAGTCGCGAGTTCTTCCAATCCTTCAATCTGGAGCTCTTCCTGTTGCTTCCAATGGAATCCTAGGTACCCATTTAGCTTAGTTTGGGCTTTGATTGTGATTTATTTGGTTGAGAATCGCCAATTTTTCCATTCGAAGCCTCGGTGCCCTAGATCTCACTGTCGGAGCTTTGTTTGACCATCGCTCGTCCTCCGGTGAGACCCATCCCTTGTTATCGCATCCAATCGATAACTAGGAGTCAAATGATCACAACGGCACCGGTTTCGGTCGTTAGTGCTGAGCTGTTTGGGAGAAATCGACCCCGAAGCCAGAGCCGCTTCCCCAAAGCCCTAACCCATGATGACCATCTTCTCCGAGCGATTTCTTCCTCCTCCGACCACTTCAAACGATGCCACCACCACCAATAGACTCGTGGGAGTCCTCTCTACAAAGCCCTGCCTTTGGTTGTGATCAATTTGGTCCAAAAATGGAGCAATCGAGCTTGACCCGATTGGCCTCGTTCGGACTCGATTCGTGACCTGATTGGGGAAAACGGGTTTGCTTGCCAAAGTTTGCCGTTGCCTCTGCCAAGTCGTCACCGAAGCGTTGAACGTGGGCTGCCCCTCTGAAGCTTTGGGCCAAGGCTGGTGGGCCCTAGCAGGCCCAACTTGGCCCAAGAAGAAAATAAAAAAGGGGAAAAAAAGAAGAAATAGAAAAGAAAAGAAGGGAGAAAAAGGAAAAAGGAAAAGAAAAGAAAAGAAACTCCGCGGGCCATTGCCATTCGAAATTTTGCAAGGAAATCGATGTGAGTAAACCTCCTATCCCTTAATTAGGCCCGTTCATCACTTTATTAGATAATTGTTGACTTGATTGAAATGAATTGATTGTCAATTTGAGTGATTATGTGCTAATAGGAGACTTTGGATGAACTAGGGGCGATTTGGTAATTTTGGTCAATCAATGGTAAATTGGTGAAATTGATTACTTGGAGGGTGAATTGGAAAATTTATCATATTAGCTACCTTGGTTAGTATCTAGCAAGAGTTAGGTGAGCAATTTTGAGATTTTGGAGATAAATTACTAAATTTTGTCAATTAGGGCCAAATTAGGGTTTTAGGGGTAAAATTGTAACTTCAAAAATTTAGGGGAAAAATTGAGAGTTATTGGCTGCAGTTGAATTTGATAATTAGCTAAGTAAGATGGATTGATAATTTGCGCAATTAGAAGTGATTGGCTCGTATTTTGCTTAATTAGGGGCTATTCATTAAATTTAAGTATTTTGGTTTATCATAGTAAAAACTGTGGAAATTATGTGGTTGAGCAAATAACTGCCAATTAAGGTGATAGTGCCCATAGTGTATTGAATGGAAATTTCAAGATTCGATTTAGGAACCTGGGGTGAATCCCTAATTGGTAGGCTCAAGTGGTTGACTTTTAGAAATTTTGGAAAATTATCCTAAAACTTATTATGCTCTATTATGTTAATTTATTCAATGTTATTGAATGCGCTATTGATTATGAATGGTTTTATAATTCGTAATTGATCATTGATGCGGATGAGTTGATTGGCCTGGTCGTTGACCTCGATTTGCCTTGGAGGCTAAGTAGGCACTAATCAATTATGGAAGTCGATGGAACCTGATATGGTATCGATAGGTGATGGATTGAATGAACCAACATGGTTAATGATCTTGGTATATCACTGAATTTGGTTTAAGCCAAGAAAATTAGTTAGGGTCTCAGGCCGATTGTGAATGACTTTATTTGGCTAAGTGAGTAATTTATTTATTTAATTATGCATTTACTTATTTAATAAGTTATGAAATTATTGTGGCTAACCCTGACTTGACAAGTAAGTTGGGTTTAGTGCCAAGTCCTGGTCACAAACCCATTGACTCATAGAAAGGTGGATGTTAGTTATCTGAGAGAGCTAGAATTGATTGAGTTATAAGTATGAGTTAAATGATAGGAGTCTGACTAGAGGTGACGATTGATGGGTGAAAAGCGATTAAGGACCCTATGGTGGTAGTATTCTTGGTTATGGTATAAGGGGTAGACCCAATGAGACGTCTCGTTAGCATAGGGAAGGACTCTAGATTGGCTGTGTGATGAGAAAAAGGAATCTTTGGAGGAGTTAGGGCCATGGAATTGAGCCAATTGAGGGCTGGAATTGAGCCAATTGAGGGCTCTCAATAGCATTGAGAGTGGAAGTAGGGGCCCTAATGCGATGGCATTCCTAATTCTAGCAAATGAATAGACTCACTAATATAATTATATTTCAACCCGTTGTTGTTTACCATTTTTCAGGTACGGGTTAAGTTTGGGAAGGGAGTTCTGTAAAGGTAGCTGTCGCGACCTAAATTCCGCCCTTTAGGGGGAGGAAGATTAGGTTTAGAAGTACTTGCTCTCGATTCTATGATCTCGAGCTTGGATTCTCCCAAATCAATACCTCGCGTGACATTAGACGTTTTCATTTTAAAAGTTCTTTAATAGTCTAAAATATTTTTTTTATTTAAAAGGAGCCGCCATTAGCCTATTAAGGTTGACTAGAAACCAAATGAAAGCATTGGGAGAAATGCTTCACGTTCTACGCAACCATAGATTCCTAGGGTACGGGGACTTGATTACGTTAACTATTTAGCTAACGCCCTTTCGGTACCAAAAATTGATTGATTGGTTGGTTAACCTACATGTTTGCATGCATGTTTACATCATCTAAAAGGCTAGTCCACTAATGTTTTGATGTCAAGCTCTAGTGATTTTTTAATAGGATTCATTTTAGAAATTTTCTACTTTTTTATTTTTATTATTGGCTTTTCTTGTGATTTTTTAATGACTTTCTAAATTTTCTAATTTTCTATGATTTTCTAATGATTTTATATTTTTTAATGATTTTCTAATTTCCTATGATTTTTAATGATTTTCAGATTTTTGATTATTCTTAATGATTTTCAGATTTTTTTTTATTTTTTAATGATTTTCTAATTTCCTATTATTTTTTAATGATTTTCTAATTTTTTATTATTTTCTGATTTTCTAATGATTTTCTGATTTTTTTTATTTTTTTATTTTTTTATTCATTTTCTAATTTCCTAATGATTTTCCGAATTTCTATTATTTCTTAATGATTTTCTAATTATCTATTATTTTCTGAATTTTTTAATATCTATTTTATATTTCTAACCTTTTTATTATTTTCTGAATTTTCTATTTTTTTCTATTATGACATTTATTTTCTGATTTTTTTATTGTTTATTAAGTTTCTACTATCTATTTTCTGTTTTCTATTTTCTATTTCGTAATTTTCTGATTTGTTTATTATTATTTTTTATAATAACTTTTTTTAAATTTTCGAAATTGTTTATATATTTTTTATAAATGGGTTTCGGACCGGGTTTAGAGAACCCGGCTTGAAACAACTCGGACCTTAATGGTCCGGGTAATTCGAGAATGGGCTGGGCGTAAGGCCCTGCCCATTTACTTAAAAATGGAATTTTTTATCTAATTTTTCAGCCCATGGTTCTTTTATTTATTTCGGACCAATCTTTCTTTATTAATTTCGGCCCATTCCGTTTTAATATTCGCCGGCCCACTTTCCTCTCCTTTTTAATGTTTCAGCCCATTTCTTTTTTTCTTCTTTTTTATTTATATATTACGCTGGCCCATTTACTTCTTTGATTTAGCACATGTTATTCTTCGATTTAGTTTTTTTTAGTTTTGTTTATATCATTTTCCGTCCATTCTAAATTCCAACCCATTTCTCTTTATTTTACCGACCTATCTTCTTATTTCTTTAATTTGCCTTTTTTTATTCTCAATCTAGCCTCTTCTTTTTAACCCATTCTTTTTCCCTTTACTCCTCTATTATTTCAATGTCATTCTTCGTATACTAGTCTAAGTTTTTGTTTAACGATTTCAGTTTTTCTTTAACAAAAATCTAAAGAAACTATACTTAACTCACCTAGAAATTTTATCAAATACATATGATTCAGTGATTGATTGTTAAACTTCAGCATTGAAACTAAACTATATTTAAACTAGCAACGCATCAGAGCCGAACAAACACATCATACTATCTAAGATAAGCATCATAGTAAATCGAGAATCAAATTAAACAACATCTAGCATCAAATCAGAATAGGTAACAACATCACAGTGACAAGAAGATGAAAAAGATGCAGTAAACTTGCGCACAAGAACAAGTTGGAATGAAGTATAAGTGAGAGAGACTTACCTGTGAAGATGAGATGGAACGACCAAAGGAAATCGAACTCGCCAATCACCGATTCAACGTGCGGAAGCAGCAATGAAACAACCTCAGTGACTTCAATCCGCAATGGAACAATCTCCAATCGTGCAGAGAGGGGGAAAGACGATCGTCCGAGCGTCCAGCCAAGGAGCAGACCGTCGAGAGGGAGGAGGCGCTCGAACGTGCAGAGGAAGAGAATGTGCAGGCCGGCCCAGGCGTTTGGTAGAGAGAGGGAGGAAAAACCAGAGAAAGCACCGAGGGAGGCAGCGTGAGTGAGAGCTTGAAGATCCGTCAGAAGGAAAATGTGCGTAAGGGGAGCTGTCGAGAGAGAAAACCGAAGAACCCGTGAGCCAAGCTGAAGGACGGCTGTGGGCGACGGTGAGCTGAGGGCTTTGCGAGTTGCAGAAAGTTTCTGCCGCGAGCTGAAGGAAACGAGACCGAGACGCCGGGCTGCGGAGATGAGGAGCCGTCTCGAGCAGAGAAAGTCCGTGGCGTGAGGGACAAACCACCGAGAGTCGGAGGGGACGACGGACTAGAGAAGAAACCGCCTGAGGAGAGCCTACTGGAGCCGAGAAGATGGAGGTCGTGAGGAAAGCAACTTGCCGAGAGGATGGAGGGAGCCCGTGCAGAGAGATTTTTTTTGTTTTGGAGAGCCCTCTGCCCCTGGGAGCACTTTTCTGTTTCTTTTTTGTTCCTCCCACCCCCTTGCGTTAGAGATGCAGGGTGAAGAAGAAGCCCCCAAAGAGGAAGGGTGGGTCCCACCTCAAAAACCCCCAAAACCCTCTCTTCTAGAAGCCTCCTTCTAACAAACTTTTTTTTCTTTCTTTTCTTCTTCTTTTTCTTTTTTTTTTATCCAATTCAACCATGAGCTCGTGAAGATGGGTTGACTCCTCTCCGTGAGCTTGTGAAGATGGCGATCCAAGTGAGCCACGGGCCCTATGAGAAAATGTATTGAAACTGACGTGGGCTTTTGAAAATTCGGCTCGTGTGGATCTCGACCTCATTATTTTTTATTATATTCCTATGAAAGAAACTCACTTTAATTAATTTTTCTTTAAAAAACTAAAATGTATTGGAATAGCAAAATTTAAGTGTCAACAGTGGTCAAGGAAGAGACTTGCACTTATGTGAGGGACTCGAAGGTTGACGACGAGTTCTGGAACATCACACTCATCGACTGAAGGAAAGGAAGAAGAAAATCAAGGACTGCTACGCTTGGGAGCGGGCCGTAGAGTTGATTCTTGACCGCATATGGTGACCACAATGGGCGCTCATTGGTGCCGTTGAGGGCACAGCAGGGAAGCTATGCCATTGAGAGGGGGAGTATGTGACATTCATGTCTTGGGAGAGCCTATTTGTGATACTCCGCCCTTGACCCACCAACAACGCGTTTTCTCGGATTGCACGCTCTTGAGCTGTTGCGGAGGGTCGCGAGAATGGTGGATCCAAGGAAAAACAAAGCTGTGAGGGCCAGTGGGGCCCGAAGCGGACAATGTTGTCGATGGTGAGGCAGAGGGCATTACAATGGTTACAAAATTTCTTTTGCCAAAAGAAACATTGGATTATTATGCAGATCCAATCTAAGCAACAAAATATCGTAAATAAATCACGTTTTTCTTGGATCGCGGAAAAATTTGTCTAGATCTGAATCAATGAGACTTGATCTATCTCAAGTGTTGATTACATGAATAAATTATTCTGAAGGAGGTTGTGAATCATTCTTGGATATTAATTATTTGTTAGGTAAGACTATGTCATAGAAAATAGCTACCCTATATCTACGCTAACTAACATCAAGTTTTTTTGTGCAATTCTTAACATTGGCTGCTCTAAGCGTGAAACTTGATATCGAAAAAGGACCAAACGCCAGATGTAAGTAACGGGTGTACAAGAACAGAAGTGAAATTCACTACATACGACATGAAGATATGGCAAAGAAGGTCAAGTGATGTGACATTGACCAATTACATATGCTAGCATTTTCACAATATGGTAAAAGTATGCACACTTGAAAGCACATGCACTTGCAAAGTACACACGACATTCACAAGGCACACATGATCAGCTCTCAATAACAGTGGCCAAGCGAATTGAGAACGGTTCCAAACCTTTCGTAAAATCCGGCGATCTTTCCACCAATTGAAGGAACTGAAAAGAACTAACTTTTTTGTATACCGTATGCTCCATAAGTTCTTTCATTCCCTTGAGATGTGAGGGAACGAATAACAACATATCCAAAATTATCTCTTCTGTGACCAGAAGAAGTCAAATACTCTTTGGCGTAATGAAGTTTAATTTGCAAAAATGGAAAAGGAGATATTTTAATCACAATAGCTTCGCTGTAGAAGTGTAAAATCTCTACAAGCAAAACCCCACTGCTTAGCCGAGTTAGACTAACAAGGCACCATTTCAGTGCATCAAGGGGTCCAATCTTGTGCATGAGATATCTTTATTGTACGAGTTAACTCTGAGTTGCAAATTTCAGGATAGTTTGATATTGGACCATATTTAGTCATGTAACTCTGTAAAAATTAAAATGATCCTGCAACAGAGAAGACCGGGACTTTAAACTCAAATCTGGAGCAATTATAACATAGTAGCAAAAAAGAAAAAAAATCCTCAACTTGTAGTAAAGTATCACCTATTTGATCTACTTCTTGCACTCTCTGCAACACAAGTCCCATGTAAATGTCCGTAATGTGAACTTTAAAACTGCTTAAGACCTTAATCTCAACTTAAAATTGACTAACATCACACATGACAATATACAAACAAGTCATTGACGGATGCTCATACATTGTAAGTCTTACCTCCTCCACTTCCTCCGTGTTAAAGGCTCTGGACTGCAGACCCATTGTTTTGATACTGAAAGTAATGAAGTCATTGACCAATCCAGCAACTATCTTTATTTCTATCACTTCTGTCTGGATGCCATCATCCCAAGTGCTTCCGCCTCAATGGATTTGAAGGAACCATAACAATAAATCGGTTCTGAGTTATACTCCTATTGAATCAAGATGGGCACCATATATTCAATATAAGCCAATTAGCTTGCGACATATCAAAAGACAGGAAAAGAACCTTCCTTTTTCTTCACCAAACAGTCCGTGCCTTCTTATTTGAGTTTGAAATGTTGGCGATCGAATGACAACTGAACCCAAATCATGTCTGATATTACCGGAGATTGAGGTTAAGTATTCACGTGGGTAGTCCAAACTAACGTACTAATATGCATTTAATGGGCTTCAACGATAGGAAATTGAGTTGGATGGAGGAAAAGAGAGTGAGCTAATGCCAAACCTAATTACATTTATCATTAGCTCCTATTTCTTTTCTCTTTATGGTATTTCCTTCCATATCAGTCTTTGCAGGAAAGATAATTCCGTTAATGATATGCATTGGAAGACTCGAAAAAGTCGACAAACTTCCTATTATGGTAGCAAAGTAAAAGAAAAGATCGGCAATAACAATATTCCTAATGCTAAAACTCGATAAATTTACCATATGAACCTTGCCTTTGCCACTTCTACCATGACTGGAAGACCAAATGGACTTGCCATCTCCGTCATACTCAATGGCAATGTAGTTGACAACGCTTTCCAACGGTATTTTTTTTTCTTCACGCCATTATCTTCACGTCCAGGAAACTTGCTTGGATCGAGATGAGATACTGGTTATAAGTGTTAGAGAAAATAAGGTAGGATAGCGTTCGGGAAGAACAAAGCAAATGAATTATTTAATCAACAAACACGAAGCAAACCTGTGTTCATAAATTGCAAAGCAAGAATGAACAGAACCTGTGGAATTTGACGATTGACCCGAAAACTCTTGAACATTGATTTGAGCCCAACGAATGCATGTTGTATCCTTAAGACAATTTTGCCGCCTCAACACGTATTAAGGCCGTCGGACAAATGTCGCCTAGGACAGAAAGAATCCCTTTCTTTCTTGCAGTATTACAAAGAGAAACTTGTCAAACTCAACTATTATCTTTTGAATACTTGCACGACTTGAACATGTATGATGATATATTCCTTTTCGTGATATGAGGTTCGGTTTTACCCAAACATGCATGTGTGTTTGGCGCCTGTTGATTGAATATGATTGAAGAGTCGTGATTGTTGCCTTTTGCATTGGGCAAAATAAAATAGGCAGAGAGAGGAAATATTATTGTAATCAGACCTGGGCCCGGCCGCCCGGCCGTCCGCGCGCATGTGGTGGTCACCTAGACTTAGCTTAGGTCCTCCCTCTTCCACAAAAGTGGGGTACCCCTTGGGGCTCAATCCCATTTGTGAGGTTTCCAAATATATACCATCGCTTTGTTGTCTTTTGTCAAATATGAGACTCTTTATCCCTCACTTCTCATTCACAAACTTCTAGGGAACTTGGACACTAAGTCCCCAACAATATATACCGCCCAATAGATTCCAAATAGATACAAAACTTCCGTGAAACCTAATTATTTTTCTCCCAGTAACGGGAAATGAGGAATACCCTCCTTTTTCAGTACCAAATGGAACATATATTCTTTTGTTGCTTTGGATTGTGAGTGATTTGATAATAGTAGAGCCAAATTAATCAAAATATAGCTCGAAACTGAAGATAGATTCTTAGTTAACCAGTCTATATTTATCTGTAACAATCATTAGAATTTAAGGAATAGTTATTGCAACAACTTGGAAAATGAAAACATCATGCATGACAGTAACTAGCACGTGCTACACACTTCTACAGAGTTGAGCAATGTGCAAGAACTGATAAAAATAGATTATGTTTCTTACTTCCCTATCATATCGTAATCTCATACAGAAGCATATACCCTTCCAAAGGAGCTGCACATGGGATATCCTACTATGTGCAAGAGTTCTTCTAATACAGGTTACTTAATTGAAATTGTAATTTATATTTGATAGGATTATTCAATAAGGTCCGATATGAAAATTATTAATTAGTTTGTTGTGACGTACCCGAACTTTCCTCGAGAAGGGGGCGTACTATAAGGTAGATTTAGAGGTATTCACTCTTTGATTCATCAATTTCAAGCTCGGACTCTCCCAAATCCATACCTCACGTGATGTTTAGGCATTTTCATTTTTAAAAAGGTTTCTTAACAACCTAAAATATTTATAGGAGTCGCCACTAGCCTATTGAGATCAGCTTGAAACCGATCGGGATGTGGGAGTGTTGTCTCGATCCTCACGTAACCAAAACTTATAAGTTCTGGGACTTGTTTACGCTAATATTTCTATTAGCGCCCTTTCGGTACCTAACTAGTTGGTTATTTAATCTAAAATGGTCAGGCATTCTTGCTCATCATTTAAAGCCCTAAATGTCATTCAAATTCACTAACTGTTCATGTAATTATTTTTATAGGGTCATTTTCTTGCAATTCTAAACTAATACTAACTTAATTTAGAAAAGAAATTAACAAACAATTTATTGAATGACATTGCGAAGAATAAACTCTCAATATATTGAGGTACAATGCAGGAATAAACACTCAAATAACTTAATGTGACTACCGAATAACCAGAGTGTGAAACTCGCAACTTGTCGGGTATTCAATAACACATAGGTTCTTTATCAGCTTTTTACAAAGTTAGGACCAGAATGGTCATCGGCCTAATTACCCCCGAATTTGCGCACGCCATGACCCGATCACCATCTACTTAATCATGCCATGATCTCAATATTTTAGCATTCATATAAGCAATCCAAGATATATTTCAAATTGCACCAACTACTTAATCATGCATCTAAACATAACTATGCAAAGTTAGATAGGGTACGCAAACAAACTAACAATCATCAGGAGCCACAAGAAACAACTAACATCCATCAAAGACCATTTCTTCAATTTTTCTGAAAAGATATTGATTAATTAAGCTAGGCCAATTCTAATGTTAAAAATTGATTTTTCCAAGAAAATTTGGGATTCGATAGTGTCCCTAGCACATCCTCTTCGATAGGGTTTGATGTCCTCATCAGATATTACTCGTGACAACATAAAGAAAAAGTCATTGAAATATGGTCATACCTTGTGTCTCATGTCCTCCCTTTCCGCCATGTTTAGGGTTCTGGACTCTAGACCAATTGTTTTCATACCTAGAAGTAATGGAGTCTGTGTGGATACCATCATCCCTAGGGCTGCCGTGACACCATCAACCGATCAACAAAAGAAAAGACAAAAAAATCATCGATCCCATAGCTATGTTTATTTCTCTCACTTCTGTATGGATACCGTCATCCCTAGGGATGCCGACTTGAGCTCCAGAAGGCTTAATGTATTCGAAGGGACTAGAACAAGAAATTGGTTTTGAACGAACTCCTGTTGAATCAAGACGGGTATCGGATCTTCCTTAAAAGCCAATTAACTGGCTACGTATCAATGGACAGCAAGAGAACTTTCCTTTTTCTTCCCCAGACCGACCGTGCCTTCTTGTATTAGTTCGAAGTTGTGAGCGATCGAATGACAATTGAGCCAAAATTCTGTCTGAGATAACCTGAGACTTGTAGGGAGTTAATACGAAGATGAAACAAAAGAAGTAAAGAGGAGATCAACAAAAGTTTTACACGGTCCGGTCATCCAAGAGAAGTTTCTTGGAAGCCTACATCCACGGTCAAAATCCCCATATATTTTTCTTAGTTTCTTGGGGGAGATTCATTCTTCTTAAATAAAGAAGTACATCGTAGTTACTAAACATGGCATGCAATCTTTATGGTAAATATATATATTACACATTGAATCTCGATCCTTAATCTTCTTTTGATTTGGCAAGTTTATCTCGCCAACACTCTCCCTCCAAGTTGGGGCGAAGATATCTTCTGAGGTCAACTTGGTCAATATTTGTTGAAATACTCCTTTAGAAAGAGGTTTGGTAAACACATCAGCAAGTTGTTCTTCGCTTCGAACATAAGGAGTCTCGATAGTTTTGTCTTGAGCTTTCTCTCGAACAAAATGACAGTTGACTTCTATATGTTTTGTCCTTTCGTGAAAGATCGGATTTGATGCAATGTGAGTTGCTGCTTGGTTTTCACAAAATAGTTTCATAGGACCATGAGATCCTTCAAGACCCAAGTCACTCAATAGCAAGCGAAGCCATATCAATTTGCATGTCGCAGATGCCATAGCCCTGTATTCCGCTTCGGCGCTTGAACGAGCAACCACACTTTGCTTTTTGCTTTTCCATGTAACAACTAGTTCATTATGCAGGAGGTCATCCATTGTCTATTGAAGGGTTTGGGTCATTCCTAAGAGACAAATCAAAAGATTAATGGCATGAGACATTGGAGAAGTTGGCAAGAAGCCCTTACCTCGATTCGTTCTCCCGTTCCTTCCAGTCCGTCGACTCAAATGGAGGTCAAGGCGGAGATGCTTTTGATGATGGGACGCATAGTGGTGTGAGGCAAATTAGTCTTTATGGACGGTCAGTTATAAATTTCATCACTGTCGATTATGACCAGAACGGGTGTTTAGTGAGTTTCCAGCACGGTGAAGATCATTACTACCATGACCGCGCAAAGGTAAGTTTTCTACCACTCTTAACTGATTGAATATGTACTACTCATCTCTTATTATAAGGTAAAAGTTCAATATCACTTTCTGTGTGTCTATAAATAGAATATACTGCGACAGTTATTAGAAAGAAGGATGTAAGTTAGTGGGGAGAAGATCATGTTAACATCTACAAAGTTGTTAGTTTGTTACCACTTCACTTAACTATGCCAAGTATGAGGGCGTAAATTCTACCATTCTCTTTTCTTCTTTATGTATTGGTATACAGACGATTCCTGAATTTTGATCAAATATGCAATCTCGTCTCTTTTAAATTTGTTTGAGAGACTTTATTATCTGGCCTTTCATTTGCAGCAAAATTGGCATGCAGCAACTTTGCTTAAGAACCTACTCATAGAAAAGAATTTGATAGCTCAAAAACTTTCCTACATCCCTTGTATGTTAGGTACAAGTACTTAACCAATTGGGGCAATGATAAAAATAGTCCCTTAATCTTGACCCACTATGCAATGTATTTCATAAACTTTAATTTGTTTGATGTAATCCATTAATTTTAACTCAATATACAATTTTGTTTCTAAATTTGTAATTTATTCATTGTGGTCAATATATTTTTGATACGTGTTCAAATTAGTTTTTAGGCTATATGAAAATGTTTAATATTATGATTCCATCAATCTAAAATTCAGGAAAAATAATAAACATTTACATATAGCCCATGACTATATCAAACATTTATCAAAAGTTGAGGGACCGCATTGTGCTTTGAGTCAAAATCAGAGACCGTTAATATCATGTTCCCAAACATATTCGGTTAAGTAATTTATTTTTTCACGGTGAAGGTATTATATTGACCCCCACCCCCCCCCCCCCCCCCAAAAAAAAAAAAAACAAGGCAACATATATTAGATGTTAGATGGATGTGATGATGGTAACACTCATAATAACATTTGCATTTCTTACAGCTGGTGAGATTGGATCATTCAACTGAATACGTAGGTCCAATATCAGGGCATATAGATGATTTTGAAGGTCATGATGTTGTTCGGTCTCTCAAGATCCAGATCAACAAGAAGATGTGCAGACCATTCGGATCTGAAACAGGACAGTCTTTCGATCTCTCACATTTTGGTGGACAAATCATCGGGTTCCACGGGAATTATAGCAGCCATCTCGACTCAATCGCAGCACGTTACGGGCCAGTTTCTCATGCTTATCCATTTGATGTCGTGGGACCATTTGGGGGTCACAGTGGCACGGACGTTTGGGATGACGGAAAACACACGGATGTGAGGCAAATCATCATAGGCTTCGATTCAACAATTAAGTTCATCTCTATTTTATATGATGAACATGGACGCCCGGTTAATCCGTTCACCCATCGCAAAAGTGGAGCATGCAAAACATATGAGGTAAACTTTGATATGAACATGTCAGCATTGAGTGCGATGTGATTTTGTTGATGTCCTCAGGGCTTTATCTTTCGGTGAAGTCTACTTCTTCATTGTTGTCGTCTTTCTTTTCTTTTTCAGATCAAGCTCGACCATCCAAGTGAGTACTTGACATCCATCTCGGGATCCATTGAAGAAGTTTCCGGACTCACCATTCTTCAGTCATTAACAGTCCACACTAACAGAAGGGAACATGGACCGATCGGAAAAGCTAATAAAGGGATGCAGTTTTCTTCTCCATACACTGGCGGCAAAATCGTCGGGTTTTACGGGAGTTGCAGTGGCCCTCATCTCATGTCCGTTGGAGCTTATTATGAGCTGATTCCTCATAATCATCCATTTAAGGTTTTTGGGCTTTTTGGAGGTGACCATGGAGATCCTTGGGATGATGGAAGATACACTGATATAAAAAGGATTGTTGTTTGCTACAGATTCTTCATTTATTCCATTGATATTGATTATGTCGACATGGATGGCTCCATTCGATCCACTAGGCATGGTCAAAAGCTTGGGCCACATATTTACGATGTTGGTAAACCAATTTCCTTCATTACTTTTCAATTTGAGGACTTCTACATTTAGGTGGTTTCATGGCCAGATTTTTCCCGCAAGAAATTTGTATTGGTACTCGTAAAAACACTTAAAAGGTGGTCGACGGTGATTTTTATAACATATTTGATTGATGATGTCTGCCTCGCGTTTCCCTGGAATACTAGCTACTGAATTAACTAATCAAGAGTGAAACATAGTTAGTCACTTCCGCTAGACCCTATATGATCTTTGGTTAGTCACTTCTAATTTGTAGGTTCAATTAGATTACCCGGATGAGTTCATAACCTCAATTTCAGGTTATTTTTCCACCACCGTTATCAGCTCCCTCACATTTTGAACCAACAGAAGAGTATGGGGATCAATTGGTGAAGAGAAAGAGCGGTACTTTTCCTTACCATCGGAAGCTAGGAAAGTCGCCGAGTTCCTTGGAAGAAATGGTGACGGGGAGTTATACTCTAACAAGCTCTATCCCTTCTAGTCTGTGGGGTTATTTGGGAGTTCAAGTGGGTCATGTTGGGATGATGGCGATAAGCATACCAATGTGAGGAAAATTATCATTGAATTTGTACCTAGTAAAAGATCATACATCCGATCAATCATGTTTCAGTATGAAGAGAAGAACAAAGAACTATGACAATCTGAGACGCAGGGAGGCATCGATGGAAACAGGTTCTATATAGTGAGGAACATCCATACAGTACGTTCCAGTATACACATATACTTTGTCGATCCTTATGAAACTTGCACTGCCTATGCTAGCGGGAGATTTTCTTGAAACTTAAATCATGAGTTTGATGGTTATGTCCCTTGATGCAGATCATAATACATGACCCAGATGAGTATCTGACTTCAATATCCGATTATATTTTGGGCGGCATTAGATCTCTCACGTTCCAAACAAACAAAAAAACGATCGGGCCTATTAGTGATGAAATAGGAACTCACTTCTCCTCTCTCGCAACGGGTGGCAAAATTGTTGGATTTTATGGGGGAAGTGGCGAACGTCTTGAAGCTATTAGAGCATATTTTGAGCCGATCTCAAATCTCTACCCAATTTAATCAATCGGACCATTTGGAGGCCTAGGTGGATGTGCTTCGGACGACTGAAGATTCAGCAATGTGAGGGAAATTGAGGTCTTGCATGACGACTTTATCCGTTACATTAAGTTTGTGTATGACAAGAGTGGTGAACAAGTTTGCTCGGTTATACATTGTGACATCCTGAATTTCAACACATCTCAAAGATAATATTTTGCAGAATAGGTATAAGTTGAATGTTTGAGGTAAATAGGTACAAATTCGTAAGTATGAGGAGCTGCTGCACTACAGCCTGCATACTTGGCTTGTTGGAGAAGTTTAAGAGGGAAAAATTGCTATTGGATAAAGTAGAAGACTTACGAGGCAAGTACTCAAGTGTTTATATATGTTGGTTTGACTTTTCAAGGCTGTTTGTTCCCTCATATACAGCTGAACGTGAGATATCACAGCTGGTTCTACTTCAGTTTCTCCTAGATATTTTCACTTCTTATCACCTTCTATCATCCAGCTGAGATACGTTACTCTCAAACCAGCAACTCAAGAAGTGATTTTCAAGGCTTTTACAATGGTTTCCGAGCCTCTTTTGGAGTTGAAGTATACGTGAGTTGTAGTAACCTTCATGCCACTATCATCGTGGACTTGTTGGTTTGTTGATCAGGTGAGTCAACTATCCAAAATTTTCTTAGGTTGCGATTACACTTAAAGGGTTAGATGAGTGTTAATTAGCTTGATAAGTTGAGTGCTAGGCTGAATTAGCACAAGCGGCAATAGTTTAGTTCAGAATAGAAGATTTTTTTGATATATGTTTATTGAACAGTTGCTGTTTGCTGATTTTGTGGAACAAGATGTGATTAGATTATGAGGTTGGTTCCTCATGAAAAGTGTTTTATACATCTTCAACTATGACATATATTTTATCCGAAATTTTATGGATTTAAAAGGGATTTATGTCAACTTCGTTTTAAACAAAATAGAACCTCTGTTTTTGCTGGAACTTGTGACTTTTTGATGATGTATGGATTTTTATCAACTTTTGGAGTTAGAATTTTGAAAGAGTTCCTTCATGAAAGTTGTTCATCACATCTTTTACTTTAACATAGTCAAATTTCATATCAAACGGATGAGTTTTGAATTTCGAAGCAAACTGATTCTAGAGAACATGATTTCTGAAAACTGCATCAGTTTTTGTAACTATTTGAGCGATTTACTGCTCTATGTACAGAAGTATTTGGGCCAAGGTGTCTTCATAAAAAATGTTTGTTTATGTGTTCTTTATGACATATTCAAATTTGAGGATTTTATGAACTCGTTTGATTATGTTTCTGGATTTAGACGTGGAGACATGCAAGTGACTTAGTTTTGTCAGTTAGGATGGTTTTACATTTAGCTGAGTTGGCACGGTATGAGACGTGTGCAGCAAGACCGGATGATTGACCTCCTTAATATTGGCTGGATGGTATATGAATGTGTGATGATTGATGAAAGATTATATGTGATGATGTAATGGTTGTTGAAAGGCGATAAATTGTGTGAGAAATTCAAATGCATGGCGAGCAAGTATAGGACTAAGTGCCACATAATAATATATACTTCATGGGGGTCACCTCTGGAACCTGGTACTATTGTTTTCTAGGCAAGGACTAAGTGCCAAGTGATAGCGTATACTTCTTGAGGGCCACCTCTAGAACCTTGTACCAAAGATTGTATGAGCCACCATTGTACCAAAGATTGTATGAGTTACCACTAGAACCTTGTATTACCGACATGTATGGGCAGGGACTAAGTGCTATGCAATATGTTATGTTCTGGGCAAGGACTAAGTGCCACGCGATAACGTAAAACCTTGTGGGGGCCACCTCTAGAACCTTGTGCCAAAGGCCGTGTGAGCTACCTCTAGAACCTTGTACTATTGTCATGTGCGGTCAAGGACTAAGTGCTACAAGATAAGATGATTATGTATGAGACATCGCTACAACCAGGAGTTTGTTTATTGAGTATGGATTTAACTGTTGGTATGTTGTGCTTGATTATGGGACAAAATTGTGTGGCATGGTATGGGACGTGTCTTAACGATTTGGCCTTATAATCGGGACTTTTATGAGTTTATGATGTCTGATGTGAAGTGTTTCAGTGGTTACAGATGTGTGCTATATGGTTATGTACGTGAACTATGGAGTTTCAACGTCTCTAGACATTACATTACATTGTCTCAGACGTTACATTGTCTCCAAACGTTACATCTTCTTAGACGTTATATTGTCTCAAACCTTAGTTCCCGGACCTCGATTTATTTGTGTGAGTTTGTTATCCTCGGGTGGATTTCTTTCTAATCCGGGTTTGGAGAGTTGACTTAGTGAATTATTTTTCAGGTACCTAGATGGGGGTATGACATGTACGTTATGGGGTCCCATAGGTAATAGTTTTTGGAGCACGCATTTTTAGTGGACATGAAGCTAGTGGCTGTAGATCCTAGAGTAGATAAACCTTTCTTTTTGGTTTAGTCTTTTGTATATGAACCCGAGATTGTCTTATGAGATGTGCATTGTGTAATTTGATTGTCTTACTTTCTTATCCCAAGTTTGTTGTTTTTTGGGAATTATTTATTACGCTTCCGCATGTGCATAAAAGTTTGAGTTGGCGACGATTGTGGGATGTGTGCGCGCTCGAGGTTTAGGGCGTGACATCCCTGCCCAAACCTCGAGGTCACAAGGGTTAGTGTTCTTTTAACCCCCCCCACCCCACCCCCCAAAAAAAAAAACAATTGTCGTTTTAATTGGTAGATTCGACGTTCATATTTGTCTAGTTATATAATTTAATAGATTAAACTAGACGAAGATAAGTCTTCTTTACACCACTCGCTCCAATTTTAAGAGACACTTATGAGTCTGCACAGGTTAGATTGGATTATCCAAGAGAATACTTGACATCGATCTCAGGTTACAAGCTAAATGACGTTGATGGAGACATTGATAATGCTACTATTCAGTCGCTCACATTCCATAGTAATAGAGGAAGGCACGGTCCCTTCGGCAAGGAAATGCGGAAGTACTTTTGGTATCCATTGACCGGAAGCAAGATCATCGGCTTTTACAGAAGATGCGGCGAGACTCTCAATGCCATAGGAGTATATGCAAAGCCCATACCACACCTGTATCCTTTCAGAACCATCAGACCCTATTGGAGGCTTTGGAGGGACTCCATGGGATGACAGAGTGCACACTGATTTGAGGGGATTCCACATCAATTTCAGCGACGTAATTCATTCCATCGGGATCGTGTGCGATAACAATGGTTCCTCAGTTGACCGCCCGCAACATGGTGGAGCAGCTTGGTCTCAATGGACGTAGGTTAGTCCATCTCTCTCTCTCTCTCTCTCTCTCTCTCTCGTCTTTTTTCTCTTTGTGAGTTGTTCTTGTGAGGATTTTGGTTTATACAATGTTCTTAGCTTCATGTAGCACGGTCTCTATTCATCGAAGACAGAGGCAGTTCTTACTTCTTCTGCCATCCTGTTTCTCCACAACCTTCATAGGTTCTCACAAGTAAAGCAATGTTTTCGCTCTGCCATTCGTGCAGGTCATTCTAGATTATCCCAAGGAGCGTCTGGTTTCGATATCGGGTTCCTTGATAGGAAGTGGAATTAGTCCTCATGCTATTATCCGCAACTTGAAAATACGTATTACGAAGGCCACTTACGAGCCGTACAGACTTTACTTTGGAGCACGGTCATGGAAGATAGCGCAATAGTAATGGAATTTCATATCCCGTCGGCATCCAGTGGCGGTAGGATAGTCGGCTTTTTCGGAAGGGGAGGATCACATCTTAATTCTATCGGAGCATGTTTGGAACCATATTAGATTCAAACACGCCAAGTGTTTATTAATCTATTTTTTGACTTTGGCTTGTGATATTAAAAATCTTCATTTTTATTTCTTCTTTTCAAATGATGTGGAAATTAGTCCTTTTTTTTCTCAAGCGTTGGACATGGCAGTATTCTTGTAATCTGAGGACTAACTATGAGAATGCTTCGAGACATAGCTGAGATTATATTTGGATAGGATCACCAGTTGCCAAGGAGAAGAAAATGAAGAATATAATACATGAATATAGCTTCTCAACCAAAAGATAACCCCTTGGATTTCTTCATAGATCTAAGGGTTAACCTTTGAGTCCATCTTCACGTTAGCTCGGGTATAGAGAGTGAAATTGTTAAATGTTGATCCTAAACATATGTGTATTTATAGCATGCTTTATTTCTTTTTTCCAATTCACATCCATAATAATTCGATTGGATATAACTAATCAACTTGTAAAAATAATAACAATTTATTGTCTGAAGATATGTCAGTGGCCTAGACCCACTCCTGCACTATCCAATTATAGTATATAAATTAAATTATAAAGCAATAAATTGGTAGAGCTGTCGTGACCTCTCCGAAGGTACACCACCTATGATTAGGTTAATAGATTGCTAAGTATGACTTAACTCGAGCTCTCCCAAGCTCATACCAATTCGCGACTTAGGTTTCATTTTTTTCACATGCAAAGTCAATTTCAAACAGAGTCATCACTAATCTATTTACGATTGGTCGATTAAAAATTCATGTAAAGCACTGTGATTAGTATTTTACTCATACGAACTAGAGATTATGAATTCGGGGACTTAAGAATCTTTTATTTTATTTCAAAAAATGTTTTGCAATCAGCTTGAATTGATTTTAACTTCCTAACATGCATAGTGATCACGCGGGTGCGCTGACAAATGGAAATGCTTAATGGATGACCTAATGAAGCAAATCAACAAAAAGACTTTCTTTTTGGATTTTCACTTTTTATGTGTATGCAATGCATGTAATGGAAAATTGATCCTATATACATCTAACTTAATGCAATTCTAAATTCATGAAAATGCATTCTTTTTATATATTTTTTTTATGAATTTCGAAATTGTTTAATTAATGAAACTAATTATCTATAGTTAAATAACATCTAATTTAAACTAGGAACTAAATTATTTTTATCCCTAATTTAAAATAAACTTTTATCTCAACTACGGATTATAGCATAGAGTGCAAAAACTAAACTAAGATGCAAAGCATGAAAGTGTAAACCTAAATGTGACATGACTTAACATGCTCCATAATAAGAAAATCCTAGATTAACCTAGACTACTTGACATACTATTTAACTAAAATAATTAAATAACATGCAAAAAGGTATTTTTTAGGTATTTTCTTATTTATTTAATGAAAATTAGAAATTAATTAAACTAATAAAATATGAAAAACCTAATTTAGCACGACTGCTAGATTTCTAAATGTGATATCCTATCATGACATGAATTTTTGTGCAATTTCTAAACGACACGAGATTTGATGTACCTAATCTAAAAGTTAAGCAAAACCTAATGATGCAAACTAATATGGAAAGACTCATGCTATGACATGCATATGATTTTTTTGGATTTTATTGAACTTGAAATAAAATATAACCTAATGCAATAAAATCTAATATGCAATTTAACATAAAAAAGGGAATGCAATTTTTTTTAGTGTTTTTTATATGAGAAAGGAAAACAAACTAAATTAATTATGATATCGATTCTATAGATTCCCGCGCAATTAATTATTCCATCTAAAATCTTATAAACGTAATAAAAAATTGATAGAGCAGTTGCAAATTGGAAAATTAATTCCAATTGATAAACCTTCCACCCAAAGCAAGTAACTTAGGCAAGAAATATGACCAATGAAATAATCAAATCAACTTGTGAATATATATATTTTTTGGTTTTTATTTATTATTTATTTATTTATATTTTTGCATTTATCAAAGCATTATAAAAACAGAATAAAGAAAGAAAAAGAACAGGTCGGGCTCCGAACCGGGTTGGGTTCGGACCCGACCCAAACGCCAAGGTCAAAGGGGGCTAAACAGAAACTGGGTCGGGCCATTAGTGAGCCCAACTCAGCTTCCTCCCTTTCTTTTTTTTTTTTTGATTTTCTTTTGCGTGAGCATCTCGGCCCATCGTCAGCCTCAACCCAGATCTTCACACGCGTGACGTCCAGCCCAGTTCATTCTCTCCGCAAGCCTGCAACAAAAGAAAAATCAGCCAACCCATCTCCACACGCGCGAGCCCACTCCTCCTCCACGCGTGACATGCTTGGCCCAAGCAAAACTCAGGTCCACCAATCTCCTTCTTCTTCGGATGGCTTCACGGATGGCCTTCTCGAGAGCGTACAGAGCTCACCGGCGTCAACTCATCACCAACGAGCAACAAAAATCGCACAAAGCAAATTCAAAGCAAGACAAATTCGTGCAAACAAATCATCGAACATGGGCTGTTCATTGAGGAGCTTGATTGCGGGATCAAAACAAAGTGAAATCTAAGCCTAAAATGAAACAAAAACCAGCCACAAAAACGAGAATCAAGCGATATGACAACCTAAAAATCAACTAGCCCAACACCCACACCGAACGGCCTCGAAGAACAACACAGCAAAATCAAACAAAAAAGGATGACAGGGAGGAGAAAACAGCAAAGCCTCCCTACGTGGCTTGAGAATCAGGATGAGCCCGCGCACTCGAGCAAACTCAAAACGAAGCGGTGCTCAACCGCGTTTTTTTTTCTCGGCCACAATCCTCGGGAGAACTCGATCGAGCTGAAAAGCCATGGAACCCACCGGTGAAAAGGAAAGGACGCAGGCAAGGGCGGAGGCGGACGAATCGCCGGGGGTGGAGGAAGGGGTCGCGGATCGAACATCGGACGGACGCTCTCTTCCCTCCTTCGCTCGCGTTCTCTCTCTGTGTCCTCTCCTCTGTTTCTTTTTTTCTTTTTTTGTTCTCTCGCCTGCACTCTCTGTCTCGGTCTCTCTCCCTCTGTTTCTCACCGAAAGAAGCCGCCCCTTTTTGTCCTCTCCGGGGTGTTTTTAAAAGTGAAGAAAGCAATATTCGGTCAAATCCCTAAAAGATTTGACCGAATTTTTTCTCTTTATCTTATCATTTATTTTGCCCCGGTGCCCTTTTGATCTTGGACGACTTCTAATGCAGGGATAAAAAAACATCCGGTGACCGAATATCACATATTTTAGACCAAATCCTCTCGATTTACAATTTCTCGTTTATTTCCTCTTCTTCATTGACCAAATATTTGCAAAGATTTACCGTGATCGCAAATCGCTACGTCTCCAATTCGCCGCCGATGATTTCATCTAAAATATGATGCTCCTAATAATTTTACTAAATTCCAAAATTTAGATGTCAACAAAAACATATTTGGACTTGTCGTTTTAGTAGCTCCCCATCATAAATTAAATGTACTATCCATTTCTACGCGCGGCTCGAAGCCTAATTATAGATAGTTGATGCAAAGACAATTTAACCAATTCTGAAAGTATACAGCTCCTGTATGGGCTTCGCGTCCATTCCAATGGAGTTGAGAGTCTCGCTGCATCTTCCATAAAAGCCGATGATTTTGCTCCCCGTCGATGGATACTTCCCCCTTTCCTTGCCGAAAGGACCATTTCTCCATTTCTCCGTCTATTAGTGTAAAATGTGAGCGATTGAACAATAGCATTTTCAATGTCATCTCCTCGCTCTCGCTCGTATCTAGAGATCGATGTCAAGTACTCCCGTGGATAATCCAACCTAATCTGCGAAATCTCACAAGTATCTCTTAAGATTGGATGAGTAGTGTAAATAGAACTTGCTTGTCGAGTTTGATTTTACCATATCAGGTGACTAGGCACATATCAATATTATCTCGACCAATGAGATTTAAGAAATTAAACAGAGACGAATCAGAGAGGGAGAAGAACTCTAACCTCGGCGACCTCGACCTTGTCATCTCCGTTGTGACCACCATGCATATCGGAGCAAACTTGTTCTCCACTCTTGTCGTACACAAACATAGTGTAACGGATAACATTGTCATGCAATATTAGAATTTCTTTCCCGTCGTCGAATTTCCCATTGTCCCAAGCACATCCACGTAGGCCTCCAAATGGGCCAATTGATTTAATTGGGTAGAGATCCGGGACCGGTTCAAGATATGCTCCAATTCCTTCAAGATGTTCACCACTCCTCCCGTAAAATCCAATGACTTTGCCACCCGTTGCAGGAGATGAGAAGTGCCTTCCAATCTCTTTATAGGTCCAATGTTTTTTTGGTTAGTTTGAAAGGTGAGAGAAGTAATGCCGCTCCCAATGTACCCGGATATCGAAGTGAGATACTCATCTGCATTATCTATCTTAATCTGCAGTAGTAGAAATAACCATCAAACTCATGATTAAATTCTCCAAAGAGTTCTGCCGACGGAGGCAGTGCAAGTTCCAAAGCATTTTACGAAGCTTAAGTAAGCATAGGAACATACTATATTGACATTCCTTATGATATGGAATATGTTTCCATTAATGCCGCCATGCATCTCCGATTGCAGTAGTTCTTTGTTCTACCCTTCGTACTGAAACGTGATTGATCGGATGCATGACCCTTTACTTGGTTCAAATTCAACAATGATCTTCTTTACATTGGATTGCTTATTGCCATCATACTAGAATGCCGCTTTCGAGCTCCCAAATAACCCCCAGACTTGAAGGGATAGAGCTTGTTAGAGTATGGCTTCGAGAAAATCACCGCCACTACCGAAAAGCCCAATGACTTTCCCAGCGTTTGATGGCAAGGAAAAGTACAACCCTTCCTCTCTACCAATCGGTCCCCTTTCGAAAGATGAGGGAGCTAATGAGACTGTCTTTCGTATCAGAATATCCATAAAACGAACTTATGTACTCAACTGCGGGTACCAATTTAACCTACAAACAGGCCACAAACGCACATACTTGAGGGTAGTGACTATGTGTTGGAATCATTATATGAGCAAAGTAATTTGGTAGGCTCACCTCAAAAAGTGACTCCCATCTACAAAATATGTCCTATATACTAAGACTTGCGTACACCAAGGGTGCGCATGATTCGCGCTATTTCTGTTCCAGAATGAGTTCTGTTCTAAAAAAACTCATTCTGGAACAGTTTAGCGTTTAATAGATGTAGTTCAATTTCTTAATTTCTGAAACTGATTTCTGTTTTTGGGGTAAGAAATAGAAATAGAAATTTTTTTATTTCTGGGTTCTGGGTAATGAACCGGTTCTCTTCTCTTCATTACCCTACGCGCATCTTCTCTTCTCTGCGCCTCTTCAATCTGCAGAACCCTCCCTCAGCTCTCTGTCATCGACCCACAGCTCGCCAGACCGACCTCCCCACAGCTCCGCCGCCCTCTCCGCCTTCCCTCAGCTCTCTGTCACCGACCCACAGCTCGCCAGCCCTCGTCCCACAGCTCCGCCGCCCTCTTCGCCGTCCCTCATCTCTCTGTCCCCACACGCAGGAGCCGAGAAACTCGCCGTCCTCCCAGCTCGCCCACAGATCCGCCCCTTCACCTCAGCTCACGACTTCTCTCCCTCGGCCTCCTCCAGCTCCGCCGCCCCCAGCTCACCCCCTCCCTGTCTCGCCCTCTCTTCCCTACTCACAGCCCTCAGCTCATCGCCTTACTACCCAGCTCGGCCCTCACCCCCCCAGCTCGCTCACTTCTGTCCGACCCTTCAACCTATCCAGACCGACCCCTCCCAACTGAAGCTCCCTCTGGTCTCTCCTCGCACAGAACCCGCTCCACAGCTCCTTCGAACCAACCTACATCTCCGCCGCCATCTCCGCTCCTCCAGCTCTGCCGCCATTTCCTCCGCCATCTCCGCCGACCCACAACTCTGCCGACCCACAGTGCCGTCGCCCTCTCCGCCTCCCCCTTCCCGGACGCCTTCAGCTTCGCCTTGCTCTCTGTTCCCTCTCTCTGCTCTCTTTCGGAGTTAGATCACAATAGAAAATGTGATGAAATTTGTCAATTTTTTTGCGCTTAATAATACGTATTTGATTTTTCTTAGAATAAATATCTTGCAAACTCAAAATTGAAAAAATTCTTCAAATGAAAAAAAAAAACAGAAACAGAATTATTCGCACCATATCAAACAGATTTCTATTTCTGGAATAGAAATTATATGGCCTTATCAAACACAGTTTTTTCCTCTGAAACTCATTCTGAAATAGAAATAGAAAAATCTATTTCTGTTTTAGAAATCAATTTCTAGACAGAAATTGAATCATGCGCACCCCAAGTTTCTAACAAATGTGGGTGTACATTTAATTTTGCAGGTCGCCTTTTTCTCTCACTAGGTTTGTCTTTGTCTAATTTTAATGAATTGAAGTTTAGTTTTTTTTTTTCTAATTGGTTCTCAAACAATCATGGTGATCCTCATGTATCTATGGTATGAGCTTTTCACGTGCATTTGCGATGCTATTATTGAGAATCAAGGTTCATAGTTCTGTCATTGATAAATGTTATGTTGATTCAGAAAAGAAAACTTATGATGGTCAAGTAGAAAAGGGAAATGAGAAAAGGAATGAGTCTAGATCCAACCTCGAAAGCCATTTGAGTGCTTCTGATGATAACTTCCGTCCAAAAGCCCTACATGACTTTTTTTAATTAAATGACAATTGATAAGTGGCTTTTCTTTAATTACAGAAAAAGTCCAACAAAAGACTGCTGGAGTCTTCATAAACGATGCCGTATGGTTGTTCACTCTTCTTGACTCCCATTTGATCTCCTTCACTTTCACGTTCACTATCCTTCACTCTCTTTAAACATCAGTTGCCCTCGCTTGCATGCTCAAGTGTCACCTCTAGTGACTCTCGTTCAATCTCCTTCACTTTCACGTTCACTATCCTTCACTCTCTATAAACATCAGTCGCCCTCGCTTGCATGCTCATGCGTCACTCTGACACGTTCAATCACCTTCACTTTCACGTTCACTATCCTTCACTCTCTTTAATCATCGGTGACCCTCACTTGCTTGCTCACGTGCCATCTCTCTCTCTCTCTCTCTCTCTATAGCACTGTGATCCTCCCCTACTTAATTGGCACAGAAAATTAGGACTCAATTAGGGCTTGGTGCTTTTAGAGGGAAAATTAGAGTGCAATTTTGGAGGGAAAAATTTGAGGCTCAGTTCTAGAGGGTGCAATATCGCAAAGGAAAATATAAGTAATTTTTTGTGTTTAGTGAGTGTGTTGTTGTTTTTGATTTAATGAGCGACAAAGTCAGTCATTATTTGTTTGATTTAGTACGATTATAGGGACCTCAGGTGAAGTTGTTGTCCTTTCTTTAAGTGATCCCAGAAGATTTTTTTTTTGTCTTAGGCGCAAATTGGAAAAGTGAGAATGATTGATGCAAAGAAGAAGATTATTGAGTTAGAAGGTTAGATCAGTTATTGGTAATTCTAGTGCTAGTTAGAAAGGACGCAAGGATTGTCAATAAAATAAAATAAATCTATCAAAAGGAAATGAATTGAGGGGATTGTTGAGATTGACCGATGGAAGGATGCTGGCTATTGTTTTGCTGTTGGGGGTGCTACATACGCACATACATACATGCATATTTACAATATATATTATATGGGGAGAAGGCATATTCAGATTGACGATGGAGATTGTTTTGTATTTATCTAGATTTTCGCTGGTTTTGGTATGTTTTGAATGATTCGGTTAGTCTGAATGCAAAGAAACACTCCAATGAAAAGGCAATGATGTTTTTGTCTATTCTTTTGGAAGTTCCATTTGTTGTCTTACTTTTAGACTGCATATGGTTGTTTTCACGGACCTTCTTAAGCAGCGTACAGGTAAAAAAAAAATCGTTTCAAGATCTTGACATTATCATCTTGTATCTTCACAAGCTAACCAAGAGTGGAAAACCCGCAACAAAAAGCAGGGCATGCACACCATAATCAACTGCTCGCCGCGCGAGGATTTTCAAGGAACACAGAATATAAAGAGAGCAAAGCTAATAATTCCGTACCAGATTTTGTGAGAGAAAGAGACCAAGGTCACGGGCGAGAGTCTAGATTTTGATTGATCTTATGCCGAACTTATCCAAAACAAGTATTGGTACAATTTTGTGCTTGGCGTAGTTTTGTGTTGCTAGTGCTCAAGGCTGCATCGGCACCCTTGGTTTTGCACTTGCATGCCTCGTGTAGCGTTGTGCTAGCAACAGCTCTTGTTTGTGCTACTAGTGCAGACACAAAACTGTATCAACAAGTCTGGTTTTGTACCAACATCTGTTTGGGTCGCTGGTGCGAGCGCTAGAGTACACCAACAAGATTGGTTTAGAGTACACAAAACTGTACCACATTAGATTTCCAGTATCCCAAATCATAATTGGCACTTCGGTAATCGTTTTTTTTTTTGGGTAAGGTAAGAGGTATATTGATCTTTGAGTGCCAAATTTACAAGAGAGAGAGAAACCGGTATTACAGATCAACACTTCCACCCATGAAGAGCTAAGTGAAGAAATACCGTGAATCTCCAACACTGTCAAAGGAAAAGGAGGGGGAGAAACAAAAGAGGTAGAGAAACCGGTACCACAGACCTGCACTTACACTCATGTGAGCTAAGTGGAGGAGTACCATGAATCATCACCACAGCGGATAAAAGAAAGAGAATAAATAAAAAATTTGAGGGAGAGACCGGTACCACAAACCTCCACTTATACCTAGAAATGGCTAAGTGGGGGAGTACCGTGAATCTCTAGCATCAAAATATAAAGGCGAACCACTAACCAAAATGTAGGAAATAAAGAAAATACAACACAATTACAAAAAGATAGAGTCGTCTAATCCCCAATTGTGTTGGATTCTTCTGTTCCTATTTGTGTCAATAACATTCTTTTGAGTCCTAGCAAAATCTCTGACAAGCTTCACTAGTCTCATCTTCATAGCAGGTAAGAATCGATCAGAGTTCCTCAAGAGAATGTTATTACGGGACTTCCAGATGATGTGGCACATAGCACCCAATGCAAACCTCGCAATCTTCTGGAAGAATTGGTTGTTTGTTCCTCGCACTTCGGTAATCGTTTGTTTGTTCTTTTTTCAAGAAACACTTAAATAATTTGATATAAAATTTTGGTACCAAAATAAAGGCTGGATAAGAGCTATAGCGCTTCAAAAAAAAAAAAATTTCCCAACAAAAAGCATCTTTATCTTTTTTGTATGCCATCTATATTTCCCCTGGATCTAAGAACCACGATACCCTAGTCTGCTTTATTTTATGAAGAATCATATTGTGCTTTACGAGATTGCTTATTGCAGCTTACATGGTTAACATGTCAAACACTTGCAAGATTTGCGGATGAACTTAGCCGGTGCACTATTTTCAATAGTTTGTGATGGCTTTAAGAAGGATTTTGAGAATAAGTGCACTGATACTCTTTGCCTCAAAGGAGAAGCAACTACATTGATAAGGTTTTTTTTATCGAAATCTAGAGATGCAATTCTAAGTACAACCATTTATAAATGACATGTGGAAACAAGCAACAGATGACTATCCTATTGGAAAAGCAGTATATGATGGAATAACTATACTTAAGAGAATATAGTGATCAGATTAGTAATGGATGATGAAAAGAAGCAACAGATGATTGATAAGGTTTTTGAGAATGAATGCATCATAAATTTTCAGAAACACAAAAGGAAATTGATGGAATAACTAAACTTAAGAGAATGTAGCCATCGGCTTAGTAAAGTTACGAATGCTTCGATTAGTAGCCAATGTCGCAGGCTTAATTTGAACTTCCAAGCCTGAAGTCTCTCTCTCTTTTTCCAACAAGATAGGAAAATAATATAAAATTAACACGAAAATAATGAGAGGACCTGGTAATTAAATCAGCAAAATTTATACGAAAAATAATAATAGCACCATAGATTCATGTGATTTAATCCGAGTGCCGGGACCTATACTTATGAGGAGAGTCAATAGTAAATAATATATTATAATCTAAGAATCAGAATTGAGATCACTTACATGTTTGAGTGTTTCTTACACACAAATTAAACTCAAACATAAAGTAACCACGAATAAACAAACTCAATTTGGATGAAAAAAATCACAGCACGAAACCATCCTGTTCACATACGTGCGGCCTAAAACCAAGAATGTCGGGTGCACTTTGTGCCTTCTCCGCGCGGCTCCGATTCTTGAAAGAACGCACGCCTTTCTTCTTTCTTTTTCCCCCGTGCAGCTGCTGCTTTATTCAGGAAAGAAAAGAACTAAAAGCAAACCCTAGTTCTCTTTTTTTTTTTTTTCTCTAACAGGGGCATTCTTTTGAATTGGGGACCGACGAATATTTACTTTCACCTTTTCCTTGTGTGGATCTTAGGTGAGATGTTCCCCAGATATCTTCTCGTCTTCTTGAGCTACTAGATAAAACCAAGTTATGCAATCGAAGTCTTGATCAAATTTTGGATAAATATCTCTGACAACCACATGGACTACAACTACTTAAGACCAAGTAAATAATTCCAATCCACATAACCTAATTCGGTTCAAATTTCGTACATGACTCAAATTAAAAACATAGTTTAATAGAAATTTGCTTCCGGCTTATCTTCTAGGATAACAAATTGCTGGTGAGTTTCTGTTGTTTCATATGAGATTAAATTTTCTATGTGCTTACATGGCTATCTTTTTCCACTCATAGCTGGGATAAAACCATATTGCTTGCACAAAGGTGTATCAGACGAGGATCAGCCACAATCAATGGCCAAAGCATTCAAGAAAAATAAACCCTTCAATCATCAAACTCGAGGTGGTAGAGGTTGCAGGTACTATTTCACAAGTAGACTAGTAGGCTTCTCCTGTTACTTTCGGCGCTCTTTAGTTCCAGCCTTTCGTTTTTCTATGTTTAGTTTTGATACCATGTCTCTCGGGCCTGAAAAAAGTCTGTGAAAACTTTGAGGAGGTTCCTTGCTATGAAGATGTTCAGTCCCGATTGTCTTCCTTGTTAAATCTGTTGCGCTTCCTAAAGGAAAGAAGCGATTTTCCAAGGCCAATGCCGGAAATTGTATGATTGAATCACCGAGGAATGCATTTGTGGCTACGGAAGGGAACCGTCTCGAGTGGCCGAGGTAAAGGGACAGGCTCTATCACGGACACAAAAGATGCACGGGAATTTCTAATTTTTTAGGAGAACCAGTGTGGTTCTTGACCTTTCCTCGACATGTGGTTAGATGAATATCAGGCTAAGATGTCACATGTCGTCTTCGTAGAAAACAATACAAATGGAATGTTGGGGTATGTGCGGGATGAGAGCATTGGTCGGTCAACTGACAAATCATATTTATATTCGAAAAAGATTCCCAAGCTCCACACTCGACAAACATCCATCCTTACGAAGAATTGTCCAGCGGAGAACTCGAGAAATCCCCAACGTTGGGGCGCCATGTTCATTCCACTCACTCACATGGCTTAACTATAATTTAGTGACTGCTGAATTGCTCGAAGAACGCATGCTCCAGAATCTTTTATTCGATGCAACTTTTCTCTTTTTGAACTAGAGATACAGATAGTATAATTATTATAATTTTCGTTTGATGCTCACTCAATTACTCGAATAATAAAATATTTAGTTTTCTTTCACTCGAGTACTATCGTTGATTTTTGTGGTTGGAAACCGACGTGACATTAGTTTATTATAAATTAACCGACATGGCTCATCGGAAAAATTCAATTAGTGAAGATCATCCTTATCAGCATCAAGTTTCTCATAGGAAAGCCACGTCACAATCAAAATTCAATGTCCAATGCAACGTATTAATTCACCGGAATGAATACTTCAGTGAGTGTCACACAAAAATTATGACGTACATGACGTTCTTCTCCCCTTTAAATTACAGTATATGTACTTTAGCATGGATAGGTGGATAGGATGTCATAGTCTTTGGAAAAGTCACATATGCAGTGAGAAGCATGATATTCATGACATGCAGTGGAAAACACTTTCTCAACACCAAGAATAGAACTTCACGTGGGTTGAAATGAAATGTAAAGATTGGAAACTTACATTATAATTATAGGACTTTACTGAAACTGACTAGAATCCATCCAACTCTGAATAACATGGAAGAATTATTACAGATGTGCTTTGGTGGTTAGGTGAAACAGAGCCATAACTCTGGATTGGTCTAATGTCCTAATAGGATCCACCTGTTAGTCACCTCAAATTGCTAGGAGTGATGGCATGTTTTAGACGACTCGCAGACGACCACAAGAGGTCGGGTGAAATGAAATGTAAAGATTGGAAACTTTTAAATAATTAAGAGGTGCATGCGACTCAAAGGGCATCTCAAACTTCACGTGGATGCACCTGTGAACTATTCTCTTTTTCCTTTTATTTATTTGTTTGTTTTCTCTTGTTTTGTTTCTGTGGGTGGGGAAGCCAAGCTGAAAGTTCGGAGTTGAGCGGTCCGATAGAGAGCCGATCCAACCCGCAGGGAAACCATCAGACGTTACGTTGAGGGAAGAGTCACGTGGGCCTCATCCTATCCCTCTATTTTATGTCAAGGGGAGGCAGACAACTCTGCGGCCATCGATCCGCATGTTATCGATCCACTGTAATATAATATAAAAACATTCTCCCTACATGCCTATAATACTGCTTAGCAAAGCATTTCTCGTGATTTGAGCCTGTAGAAACCCCCTTGACAAGGGAAAAGATAAAAGCCTTGTAAATAAATCTATTTGATTTTTTTATGGTAGAATTCGTAAAATTCTAACAATCAAGACAATAATACACGTGAGTGCAAAGACAACAACTTCAGCATGTCATCCTTATTGACACGAGAGGTTGCTACGTGTATTAGATTATACTTTTTTTTTGTTAGTACGGACTTTTTTACTCGTCAATCACATGGCACTAATGGAAATAGCGCCAAATCTTATAGCCCTAGTGTAAGCAAGCTCAATGTGGATAGAAAGAGTATATATTAATATAAAATGAATAATTATACATTACTCTCACCCAGACATTGATGCGTAAAAAAATACAAGAAGATCATACTCACTCTCGCTTTCACGGTCTGATTATCCCTACTCTGGGATGAATTTGTGTATTGACCTTCCAAGAACTTAATTGAAAGAATTTCCAAATTTTAGCGTTAATTTTATAAACACCAGAAACTTTAAGTCCTTAATTACAAAAATTCAACTTCTATATATACCGAATTATGTCTTAGGGATTTGGGGGTCGGCAATCATAACTTCACAAAGCGTCTTAAAAATTTGAGAAAGGCACATGCAAGGAGAAAACAATATCCTCCGCCCGTGGCCGACCAGCCCTATGCCCCCACCAACCCTCCTCCATGGTTCGACCGCCACGACCCGCCACTACTGCCCACGAAGCTGTTGCCCCGAGCCACTACTGCTGCTCCTCTGCACGCCTAAGCCACAACTTCTGCCCGCATTCTGTCCGAGCCAACCCAGTTCGCTCGGCGCCACTGCCGCCGCAGTGCACATTCCATAGTCGCTGCTTGGCCGTTGCTCATGCCAACTTTGTTGCCACTCATGTCCAACCAACCGTCCGCTGCTAGTTGTTGCCTCCACACCGTCTACTGCCTCGCCCGCCGCTGTGCCTACTGTTCCACAGCCGCAAGCTGCCGTCCAATCTAGCCAGCCTGTGACCAGCCTCACTGGCCAACCACCCGTCCCTTGCACGCATACCCACCGCCGTCGGTCGCTCAATTCTAATAGCCAATTCAAATCGAGAAACATTATCCATGAAATCACAAAGTTCATGTAAAAATATTGTGTTGATTCAATTATGATAATTATTATATTTGATGCTTAGTTTAACTGATATAATCTTTTGTTGCATAATCTAAATAATTTGCACAAAAGATATTATTCACAAAATATCAGATGTAGCCTCTTAAATTAGAAAAGAAATTTCCTAATATGACAGCGTGTCACGGATTGTCTGACCAATCTTCACCCTGAGATCCAACCCATGACAAGATGTAAAATTTTTCATTCCTCCCAGCATCTTGTGGGATGAGCCGTAAATTTCCTATCATTTAAGTTCAACTTTTTTGCTTTTTCCGACTAATAATTTCTTTCCCAGCATCTTGTGGGATGAGCCGTCAATTATCTATCATTTAAGTTCAACTTTTTTGCTTTTTCTGACTAATATTTTCTTTCGGATAAATCATTTGGTGGATAAATGTTAATTGATTCATGGATCTTAATTGATATCTTTTGCTTAATTTATTTCCTAAAAGATAAAAAAAATCCAAAAAAGTATTTTTGTGTTTATGTTACGTAGTTATCGTTAGTAGAATGCATGTTAGAATAATAAATATTTTCTGAATTTTTACATAGGATTCTACTATAGGGTAACTTAGATTCCTAATTTATCTAGGTTTAAGTTTAAATTATGATAGATTTTTATTCCGAATTTCCAAGAAAAGTCATAAAAACTGCCTTTGTAGGATTAGATTTGTTTCCTCATTTATCTAGTTGCATTTCGAGGATAGAATTTGAATAATTATGAATTTCATTAAAAAATGACTTTCTTATAATATATTAGGTAGCATTTCGAATTTAGAATTCATGTTTAGAATATGTCATTTATCTATTCCAAATTTCTCATGAAAAATACCAAAAATTCACCATGCACTTGTAATATAGTCTAGCTGCATTATCATATCTAGCATTAGTGCATATATTGCATTGGAATTAGATGTCTAGGTTTGTCAAGTTTTTCTGCATGACACGTACATTGCACGTGTCATATGGCATGTCGTGTTTTCACGTGTCATATTGCATGTTATTTAATTAAGAAATGTTTTACATAGTTTAATATTAAATTTATTATTTTGACATGTCACATAGATTGCATGTTAGGTCTAATAATTAAAATTGTCTAAAATAA
This sequence comes from Melaleuca alternifolia, assembly GCA_019926035.1. Taxonomy (NCBI): domain Eukaryota; kingdom Viridiplantae; phylum Streptophyta; class Magnoliopsida; order Myrtales; family Myrtaceae; genus Melaleuca; species Melaleuca alternifolia. The sequence continues at coordinate 35,226 of JAGKPW010000327.1, forward strand.
TATCATTAAATTTAGTTAATTATTTAGCACTGCATGCTAGGTTCTAGGTTCATTAATCATGTCACATAATATATTTTATATGTTACTTCTAATAGACTTGCATGTCATTTAGGGATTGCATACTAGAAGTTGCATCACATTCGCGTGTTTGCTCACATCACGCGTCATTACAATTAAGCCATTTAAATAAATACCTTTCCATTGTAATTAGCCCGAATATCACGCATGCCATCATTAGCATAATACCCTTAGTGAAATTACACAATTCATGCATTCATTTCATTGCATTTCATTTGAATAAAGTGAAAACCCAAGAAGAATAACTATTTGCTAATGTGTGTTAGTAGAAACTATATTAAGATTGTTGTTTGTTTATTCTACCAACTTTGTAGATGATTACATTGCTTTTGAGGTAAGTCCGTACTACCCTACTTCTGTAATATATTTAACATTTTCATTATGGAGTGTTAAATAAATGTTTGCACACTCGCATGATCACAATTAAAATTGATCCAAACTGCTTGCCAAAATATTTTTATGGAATAAAAGGTATCGACATGGAGCTAGATTAATTAAGCATAATCAAGTCCCTAATTCCAAACTTTTTGGTTCATAGAAGTAAAGTATACTCTCAATACTTTAGATAGATTTCTAGTCAACCAATTATAAATAGATTAGTGGCGACTCCTAATTAAAATCTTCTACACGCTAACAACTTAAAAGCTAAGTTGTAAAATGGTATGTGTTTGGGAAAGTCCAAATTAAGTTTAGTCTTAATAATCTATTAGTCAATCCCTATGTGGTGCACCGTCCAAGGAGGTTGCGACACTGATCAAGCCCTAATGGCCAAGCCGTGCGAATTAGGCGAGACCATACAATTATAGGACTCTGCTCAAACTGACTAGAATCAATCCAACCCTGAATAACATGGAAGAATATTACATATGTTTTTTGATGGATAGGTGAATCAAAGCCATAACTTCTGGCCTAGGGTAATGTCTAATAGGATCCGCCTATTAGTCACCTCAAATTGCTAGGAGTGATGGCATGGTCTATCGTGAGAGCTCGGGTGAAATGAAATGTAACGATTGGAAACTCTTAAATAATTAAGGTGCATGTGACTCAAAGGCATCTCAAATTTCGCGTGGATGCACTTGTGAACTTTTCTCTTTTTCCTTTTATTTATTTATATATTTATTTTGTTTGCGGCTGGGGAAGCTAGCTGAACGTTCGGAGTTGAGCGGTCCGATGGAGAAACGATCCAACCGTAGAGAAAACATTGGACTTTACGTTGAGGGACGAGTAGGGGCATCAAACGAGTGGGTCGGGTCAGGTTTGGGTCGGGTCAAATATGGGTCGGACCATATTTGATCCATTTAACCTGTTTTGACTCATATTCATGTAGAGTAAATATAATGACCCATACCCGACCCGACCCGTATTGTTAAAAAATATATAAATAATCACATTTTTATTTTTAAAAAATAAAATAATTAGAATATCATAATTTTCATAGTCTAAAATGACTGGTTAATAATATTTAAAATAATTTGTTAATAATACTTAAAATTAATTAGGTAATCCATTTATGACCCGTTTAGAATCCATTTAAGACCCATGAGGTTGTTAAATGACCCATTTTAGACCAAACTAACTTTTTAAGCTAACTCATTTATGACCTATATTCTCAAATATGCGTTAAAATATGGGTCTTTGACCCATTTTGACATCTCTAGGGATGAGTCACGTGGGCCTCATCCTGTCCCTCTGTTTTCTATCAAGGGGAAGCAGACAATTTTGTGGCTATCGATCCGCGTGTTATCATCCTCAGTTCCCCACCCCGAGGTGCCAAGAAAGCAAACAATTATGAATTTAAAAGAAAAACCATTTTGCATGTAGGCATTACTACTGTAATATAATATAAAAACATTCTCCCAACATGCCTATAATACTGCCTATCAACGCATTTTTCGTGATTTGAGCCTGGAATGAAAACCCAGAAAATTAGTCACTATTGTATTATAAACAAATCTATTCGATTTTTGATGGTAGATTCCTTAGAATTCTAACGTTCAAGACAAATAAAATACACGCAAGTGCAAACACAATAACTTTAGCACGTCATCCTTACTGACACGAGAGATCGCCGTGCGTATTAAACTATAATTTGTTTTTTTTTTGGGTTAGTACGAGCTTATTTACTCGTCAATCACACGTCACTAATGGAAAATAGCCCAAATCTCTTATAAGCGAGCTCAATGTGTATAGAAAGAATATGATGTTAATATTGAGAAATAATAATACATTACTCCCACTCAGTCATTGATGCGTAAAAAATACAAGATAAGATTATTCTTTCGCTTTCACCGTCTGATTATCCTACTCTCTAACGCCGGTCCGTCACTTGTAAATCCAACAGATAACATCAGAAGGCCTGGATCTTTTATGGTCGCATGCACATAACCATAACATTCTAATTCATGAAGCTCTTGCCACTTCCCCTATAAAATCCGCACCTGACTCCTCTCTCTCTCTCTCTCTCTCTCACATACACACACTTTGATAGGCGTCGAGTCCAGCAATTCCAGGGACCTACTCTAGAGTTCCGGCAACAATGGCCTTGCTCTCAGCACTCGTGACGGAGACCGCAATCCCAGTCTGTGCTGTCATCGGGATCGTGTTCTCCCTAGTGCCGTGGTGGCGTAAGTCGCGAGACAGCGACAACCGCGACCACAAAAAGCAAGACCGAGATCCAACCCAGTGGGAAACTATTGAAAACAAGCATGAGGATATAACGGCAGACGTCTTTAAAGGTGACTTTGTACAGATCCCATAGCTTCACAGCTTGTCTGCTTCCTTTTGACTGCACTGGGGATTAGTAGTCGTACATTCTCGTTGTCCGAGAAAGAAAAAAGAAAAAATGAAGACACAGAACGGAGTAGATTTGATTTTCTGGGTTGCGACTTGCGAGTCTGTCTTTTTCTGGGCATAGAGAGGTTGTAGTTCAAACCCCCTTCGTTCTATGTCTCACTCACACTGTTCATTAACAGATCTTTTCGGGTTAATCTCGCATCCGCCTCAGCAATAGCAACAAATTCGAGTCACGTAATCCGATGACAGCTGAGCGAAAGCATGAGCTTCTGCTGCTTGTGCTGCGAGTCATTATTAGGGTTTGTCGGTGCGGCTAGGGTTTGGAGCGACGTATCCGAGCTCAGTAGTATGATATGATATTGGTGGTCTTTGTCTTGCGCTGGAGCTTGGACGGAGTGTTAACCATTGTAGGCTCTCGTCCTTTGGCTTTTGCCATCCTGTCTTATTTTCTGAACAAATTCGTGCTTTCTTTGCCTTTAGTAAAAGTACGTTTTATGCACGTCGCGCGAATGTTTTCGTCTCTTTACTCACCAACTTAGCTGCAGGCTCCCACGGGACCGGAAGGCACATTATTTTATAGCATTACATTACACGACAAGAAAGTTCATAATATAGCATAGCTCTTTTAAAAGTATATATGACTAATGTTTCAAATGTTAATTGATTTATTAGCTTAGGAACTAATTTAAGTAAGTCAAACTCAGTGCCATATTTGGGCACATGTACGTTCATGAGACATTATATTTGATGATAGTCTGAGGGTTCGCTCATGTTGTTGAAAAGAATTTCTAGGAGCAAGATTTTTTAGACTTTTCAGCATTTGGAACGATCAAAATAATAAGCCAGTTCAAAAGCATTTCCAATCAAATAAAAGTACTTGTTTAAAATCAATAAAAAGATTTCTCCTTCCTAATAAAAGGAAAATGTTTTCCTTAGCTAAGTTTTATGTTATTCCATGTCACACAATATCAAAGAACTTTGACCAAGCTTAGAGCTCTCTCTCTCTCTCTCTCTCAAATTGTTTTCTCAATTGACTAATCAACAAGTCATGTTCTCATCTATAATAACGTAATACGTTCAGTCTATGATTTTTGTCAAGCCAATTAAGCCTAGTTACCTGACTCTCGTGCTCGAGTCATCGGGATATGGCTCGAGTCCATCAAGGCCATGCCTGATCGGCAATGCTTGCCCTTAAGGTTTTAGTGGGGAAACCTAAGTCCCCATAGGTTGAGGCCTTGTCCCCAATGCTTGAGTTGTAGTCCTTGAAATCTAATCCAAGTTCTTGATTGTGGGGCTTGAGACTCATGTAAGCCTAGCCAAAGACCTTGGCATCATGCCTATTCTTTACTGGTTACATCCAAGTCTGAAATGCCTTGGCACCCGAGCCCAAGTACCCTAAGGCTAGGCTAGGGCCTAAACTCAAGACCAAATTTAATAAGAGAAAAATTAGCTGTTACAATAATGTAAGTATTGAAGCTATGAAAAATTTGATTTGATAAAACTGCATTTAAAATTTGATGAATAGTACTTACAACCCTTATATCATTAGTAAGAAAAATAAAAGCAAGGAAAATAAAATAAAGTCTTGCCAATTGCTAGACTTAGGCGATCGGCCAAAGTTGAGGGTTGGCAAGGCCCGGCCTCACAAGGAGGCAAGGGCTGCCTCTCGATGAGCTAGCAAGGCTAGACCCTTTCCCAACCTCGAATTGCGCGAGCCCTTGCTTTTGGCTGATTGCCAAGATCTAGCAACTAGTTGAAGGAAGACGAGGTAAAAAGAAAGAGAAAAATAAAATAAAATTTCAAAAATTACTAAGATATTGTGAAGAAATGTCCGAATCTATGCCGGCTAGCCAAATTTGTCAAATGGATTCAATTGACACAAATACAAAAGGTTTAGGAAGCAACTAAAAATAATTAAAACTGAATTGACATAATTGCAATAGGTTTAAGTTTTTTTTTGGCATTTTTCTTATAAAAGAAAATTTTGATTTATAAACGTCAGAAAATAATTTTTCATTTCATTTCATAATACAGTTGACACTTTGAAAACATTTTCACTTTCTAGAAAAGAAGTTTATTTTATCACAGTTCTTAGAAATGTCAAATTATCCGCAAGGCAAACAGAGCCTAGGTTTAATTTCTTTCTTCCATTTGATTTGTACTAGTAATAGGAAGCTTGGCATATGCAACTAATGACACAAAGTCAATTTAATCAAAGTTATGATAGTAATTCTTATATGTAATTGGCTTTAGTAGAAGCATATTGTATTAGAAAGGTGAATTGCCGAGGATGTACAAACTTCAAGTCTAAAGTATCTCCACTTCTTCCGTGAATGTGGTTTTAATGGTTTTATCATCTTAGTTATAATTTGATGTAGAGCATTTCTCATTTCATGAGATTGTCATGCTTTTACGAAACACTAATTTTACAGGTTTAGTTAAGAATATATAGCTAATGAACTGTGCATATATTTCTCTAAGATTCTCGTTTGTGTTAGATTCTTGCTTCTCCTAGCTAAAATCGTTACATGTGACAGTTTTTCATACCTTTTTCTTGTCATTCTGATCTGAATAACCTTTCAAACTAGAACATCATCAGTTCCCATGCGATTTTTTCTAATTATCTCCTCTTCTAGTTCTAACATCTAAGTTCAGTTCCAACTTTAGTTCTAATGCTTTTCAATACTCCCGGCTTTTTTGTTTTTCTTCTAGGTCTGGGACTATGTACTGATTATTCAGTTCTTTTTATTTCATCAATTATTTTGCACAACTCGGTACTATCATTCCCTCATCCCTTTCCCCATCTTGTCCTACTCATTATCGTTCTAGTCACTCTTCCGCCGGTTGGATTTTACACTCACACTGTCCACCTTGCCTTTTGAGTTACTCTTTTGGAGGTGCCGTAAGTCAGGCTTTCCCATTTATTGGAACGAGGTTCAACAAAAACTAGCCAATTGAATAAAGTAACTGGATTTAACTTAGTTATACCTTATTTCGTTTCACATTATGGAGAATGTCAAGAAGCAGATTTGTTGCTTTACTTGCTTGATAGAGAGGGCTCAATTATTGTTTGTTTACTTACCAAAATTTTTTTTATCGTTTGTGATTGTAACAGGTGTGAAAAAATTTTGGTCCACGGGGTTCCAGTATGTTGGAGGTTTCATGGTTGTTTTTGTCAGTCTGAGCTTCCTCATCCTTGGCTTTCTTGAGAGCTTGGGCACCCAAAGTTCGCCTTGCAAGTCTGATCCTTCAAACAAGTGCAAGCCTGGACTTCCCACTGCCTTTCTCACTGCTGTTTCATTCCTACTTGGTGCTTTCATATCATTCCTCTCAGGTTGCTTTGGCACGCAAATTGCTAAATGTGCTAACGGAAGGACTGCCTTGGAAGAGAGTCTCGATGGAAGAATTTCAATTGCTGCTTTGTGGTCTGGTGCAGCTATTGGAATCTTTCCTGCTAGTATCGGTCTTCTCGGGCTCTTTCTTGAAATCTTTCTGTTCAAGTTGTGCTATGGCAATGACAGGGAAGGTGTTTTTGAGGCTATTACCGGTTATGGTCTTGGTGGATCTTCCATGGCTCTATTTCTAAGAGCCTCCGGTGGAATTTATGCCAAGGCTGCTGATGTTTGTCTTCATCTGGTTAGAGACAACCCAGAGATCAGCCAATCTGACCAAAACCCAGCTGTATGTACTCTCTTACTATAGCGCTATCTCCTAAGTAAATCATTCACTTTTAGTCGTAAATGGGGTTGATCTTATCATTCAGGTGATTACTGATTATGTTGGTGACATTGTTGGGGATATTGCTGGGGTGGGGCCTGATTTTTTTGGCTCTTACGTTGAACCATCCTATGCTGTCCTCGTTGTTGCTTCCATCTCTTCTGTTGGAATCAAGCACGACTTCACCACTATGTATTATCCCCTGCTTATCAGCTCCATGGTTATTATCGTGGGTATTTTCGTTTGCTTCACAATCAAGCTTGCATCAAAGATGGTGCAACTTATTATTTCCACGTTTCTAATGACTTTTGGAATTGTTGTTGGCTTGTTTGCTCTGCCCCCGGAAGTTGTGCCACTGTAAGTTGTGAAGAACTGGTAAACTCTTTGATGATACTTGTTACCTTCTGATACTATATGTTGCCTTCTTATAATGTTGATCATGTGACATGCTTTAATGTCATCGGACTATTACAAGATTAAGTCAATACGTTGAGCGTATTTAGTCGGTAACTATGGATATGATCATGCAGGGAGTTGTCCTTGTGTGTTGCTATTGGTCTTTGGGCTGGGTTAATTATTGAACTTGTCAATGCGTATGGCGCCAGACGCTGCGACCTTACCTTCAGGTTTTAACATTGCTAAAGTAAATTTATGATATAAATCATCACTATTGTTGATGGTTATGTGCTGACCAAGTCATGATCCTCATTTCTGCAGTGATGCCAGCAACGACAGTGTTGACCTTGGCTCTGTCAGAATCCCACTTTTCGCCGCCATTATTTTTTCTGTGACTTCCTATTTTGCTGGCACGTATGGAATTGCTGGGGCTGCCCTTGGGATGCTAAGTACTATTTCCACTCGATTGGCCAAAGATGCTTACGATCGCCTTAGTGACAATACTAAACGTATTGCTCAGATGGCCCGCGGGGAAAGGCGTGATGACAATCCTACAGCTGACATTACAAGGGTACGAGCAATCCTTTGATTGAAAATACAGTATCGACAGTGTCCTGCTGTCCTTTCAGTAGCTTATTTTGATAAAATCCATACAATAGCAGAGGAAAGGGTGTCCGTGTGTTGGAACTTATCATGAGATTACATTAATGTCATCCAGAATCTGTGCACAGTGTCCAATTATTTTCACAAATGACTAAATATTACAATAGTTATGCGAGTCATATTGGATTCCTGCTGGTGCGGCATTATGTTTGGCTAAAATCGCCTATCTTTCCTTCAGTGCTGCCTTTCATCTATCATTCTCAATATTAGCCCTACTGGCAAATTTTACTTTCCTGTTGTTTAAATCTAATATTAGATGAACCTTTTTTCGTTTATTATCTGATATGTAGGGATTCTCCATTGAATCAGCTACCCTGGTGTCTATCGCTCTGTTTGGTGCATTTGTGAGTCGTCTGGCAGTCTCGCCTACTGCTGATATCCTGGCACCGATAGTCACGATTGGTTCGGGTATAGGCGCCTTCCTTCCTTCCTATTTCTCCGCTGTTACCATGAAAACGGTGGGACGTGCAGGATTCAAGATGGCTCGGCAGATTGGAGTTGATCAATCACCTAATTATGATAAATGCTTCAAAATTGCAACTAAGGCATCTTTCAAAGGGATGATGCTACCTGGTGCCCTTGTCATGTTTGCACCACTCATCATTGCCCTTGTCTGGTCTTTTGGCGGGCGCTCTTGGTTCCGTTGTTCAGGTAATCTTCCCCAAAGCAATCAATGTCCATCTACTTTGGTATTTTGCGTAGCTCATAGTATGTCTCTGTTCAGAATCACCGCCTCTCTCGTCCCTGCCCAGATCTTTCTCTCTTGACCTAGATAACTCAAGAACAGTATTTAATCCTTTCTTCCTCCAAGCAAGTTGTAGTGTAATAATGAATTGCCAGAAATAGTTGTATTGGAATCGTCTGGAGAGATAGGACACCCTAGAAATAGGAGTGATTGCGCCATTGTGGTGCGTGCAGAAAGGAGAGAGCCTAGGGTGTGAGAGTGTCAGTGTCGTAGTGGGTGGCGGAAGCAGAGAGTGTCGCAATGCAGGAAAATAGCGGTCCCCATCGTGAAGGCATATTCGTCTACCAAAAGGCTGCGTCTAAAGTGGATGTGTGTAGGAAGGCCGGAGCAAGTCCCAGATGTGACTAACGTGAGTGCGAGACAAGCGCTTGGATTTGCGATAGCAAAGCTATTTTGCCATTTAGAGCAATGGCAAGCGCCGGTTTCTCAACAAAAGTCATATCAAAACTACGCCTCTTAAGTTCAATAGTCTCTCGATGGAATGCTTGTTGAATTGGGTTAATATATTGTAGTTTCTGCATTATTGGACAAAATTTGTGTAGGTTGGTGAACTGTCGAGTAATGCTTTTATCATCATATCTATGACAAGTAGGAGATTCACATCGGTTGTCTTATCTGATAATAGTATTTTCCTGATGAATATTATATGGTGGGTTTGGTTTCGAACAGATTTCAATTTCGGCATCCAAAGCTGGTGGAGCACGGAACAAAGCGAAAGTGGACATTAGGGTATGCAGCTACTCCAACTGCTCGACAGCTTGTATTTGACATGCTAAGAGAACTTGCCCGACTCAACAGATTTTCTTTTTCCTCCCCTTAATATCTTGAATTTGCTTTCAGGCTGGTGCTTTGAAGTATGCAAAGACCTTGACCCTTAAAGATGGCGAACAAAGTCTTCTCAGACTTGCTGAAGCAGGAAAGACCATTGGCCATCCGCGGAAGGACACTTCAGGGCCACCCCTCAACATCCTCGTCCAGCTAATGGCAATCGAGTCGCTAGTGCTCGCTCCTTGGTTTGCTAGTCACGTTAGTCTGCTCTCCAAGATTATCTAAAGGGAAGCGGGGTAGGGACGGCAGACTTACCTTCTGTAGCAGTATTGTCGTCTACTCAATTTGTACTCTTAGCATCTATTTCCGTGTTGTTTGCACGAGCTGATACAGCTCTCTAGATCGTCCATTTATTCGGACAACTCAAGTAAGAACTTTTGAATAAAGCATGGATACGGTGCCCCATCTTCCCTAACACACCCCACATAAAGTTGAAGCAACATTTAACAAGTATCGCATATCGATCCAAAGTACACAAACCTTACTTTAAATATGGAGCAACCGTCTATTGGTGCTGATAATACAAATGATACAATAGCCAAAAAGGCTAGGACCATAAAGAAGAGCTGTCATGACTCTCTTTCGGTTCCAGGGGAAAAGGACTTAGGTTTATGAGTATTGCCTAAAGCACACCATTAGGCGCGGGTTCTCCAAAATCCTTACCCCGGGCAAACATTAAGATAGTCTATGCTAAATAATATTGATGCTAGAAAGAGTTTAGAATTAAGAGCTGCTAATAACATACTGGGGTCGGCAAAAAATCAAGTAAGGCATGAGAGTATACCTCACTTTGTATACCTCACTTTCTACACAACTAAAGAATTTAGGATTGGAGATTTGATTACATTAATTATCCAACTAGTGCCTTTTATATACCTAACTTTATTTCAGTCATCTTTTTTTTTTAAATTGTGAGTCCTAAGGTTCTATTCCTAACCAGGCTAAAAGGAAAAAAAACAATCAATACACCGAAAATGTATAATCAAGTGATAATCAAAATGGAAATGCATAAACACCGACCTATCAAAGATTTCCAAGAGCGAACAACATCCTATTGTAAAGCCCTATGAGTTTGTTCAATTTTGCAAACAATATTTCCATCTAACATTTTCATTCATTTTAAAAACCTAAATATGCCTATCAAAAACCTAAAATATTTTAACTCTAATTTAAGAAAATATAAGCCTAAAATCAAACTAGAATTTACACTAAATTCTAGAAAAAAACATACTCAAAATCTGATCTCTAAGCTTTTCCTAATTTTTAGAAAAAAATTAATGATTTTTTAAGAATTCTTTTAAAAACTTAATTGAATAAGGGAATGGATTGTTCTTTGGATCCGGTCTCGGGGGACTGACCAAGGTCGCTAGGCCCTCAACCGTATTGGGCCTAGTTTGGCTCAAAAGTGAGCCCAACCCTAAAAATTTAAACAATTAAGCCTGACCCCCAATAAAATAAACCTAATACCAGAACTAAATTAAACTAGCCCATAAAAACAAGGCTCATATCGACTAGACCAATAAGTTGAGCTTGACCCAACTAGCTCGACCCCCCTAACCTTTAGGCTATGAGAAATCTGTCTCCTTTATGGCCTCACTGATGGCAGTTAAGGGTGCGCATGATAACACTTATATTCCAAAGAACAATTTTTTTGTAGAAATATTTCTTTTCTATTTCTATTCCCCGGAACAATTTCTAAGTGAAATAGAGTGTTTGGTAACTACACAAAATTTCTTTTATTGGAATAAAAAAAGTAGGAATGCGTTGGGTACGATTTACAATTTTTCTATATTTTTTTTTTCGCTCACTGACGCCCTAATGCTATCGGCCGCCGTTCGTTGCTGCCCGCTGACTGTGGGGGTCACCGATGGTTGTCGATCAATGGCTGGGGGGGGGGGTCACCGGCAAGTAGTGGGCGAGCGACGGTGGGAAAGAAAATTAGCTTATTTCTAGAAATTATTCTTTGGAACAAGAAGCTACTTTTTGTTTTTTGTTTTTTGTTTCTGGCCAAATCTATTCCCGGGAAAAAAAAGTCGGCGTTACCAAATAGATTTATGTTCTTTTTTTGTTATGGGAAACAAAGGAATAGAAATTGAGAGAAATAGGAACGTTGCCATGTGCATCCTAAGATGCCGCTTGTCTCAGCCAAGCCACGGGCCCATCTCTCGACCACTGCTTGGCCAGCCTTTGCCGTCAGTTGAGACTCAACTCAGCCTTTTTAGGCCCAATGCTTGATTGAACTAGAATCCATGCCCAGCTTCAACACGGCCATCCTTTGCCAACAACAACCCTACATGAGTCGCCATCAAGGCTGGTCCCGACATCAATGACCAAGGATACCCCTTGGCTAAATGCAAATAAAAAATAAAGATGATAGTGGGGAGGTGGCAAAACGACCAAATGACCAATGCTCGAGAATGCCCAATGCCATGACGACTTCTCGACAAAACGAGGCCAAGCATGGGCGATTTGATTTCCCCAAAACAAGCAACAAAACCATATCTCATTAAAGCATTTCATTAAACGGGTGGGACACTAAGGAAAAAAATGACTCGATCGAGACTCGATCCTACATTGCTACTTAAGGTAGACAATCAACACTCAAATGAAAGGGTATTGCACATACGAGGACTGGAGCTCTCTCGCCTCAAGAAAGGCGAGCCCTGATCTGACTGACCTACCTAAAATAAGGAAAAACAGAATAAATAAAAAAACAAAAAACAAAGGGGGATCGGCAATTGGATCCTTACTCCGCTCTGTGATAGCGAATGGTACGCAAGCTTGATAGGTCAAACCATGTCTGGTCACCTTGTATAGCTCTGAGCCAGGATCATTAGGAAATCGACCCAACCCAAGGAAAAAAAAAACAAGATGACCATGATCTATTGTTGGCTTGATGGTAGAAAAAGAGGCAATGTTGATAGGGATAGTAGTCAAGACTCACACATACAATACTACAAGAGGGTACCTACTCATTCTCGGCTCCTTATTCTCAATCTCACTCCCTCACCATCGCCCGTCTCCCTTTCAAATCACTAAATCCCTTTCAATCTCCCCTTTCTCTCGGACCCCCTTCTAATAAAAACCTTTAGTTAGTGGATATGCAGCCATATCATATAAGGAAATATATTTTACCTTAATATTACAATTTTAAACTATTTTCTTTATGGTCAAATACTTAACCTTGATATGGTTAAACCCCTTGAGGTCTCTATTGTTGTTGATAAACAATATTGTGGATTTTTTTTATCACAATACAATTAGTTAGGATTGTCCACAAAATCAAACATGATCAATCCTTAATGAGGTTCTAGAGCCAATTAGCTTGAGTAGAAACCAAAAAAAAAAAAATTATATACTATGCTTGCATAGTAGAGGATAATATAGATTTATATTTCTCATATTTTTGTGATATTGTATCTTCTAATAACTTAAAGGTGTATACCATTATCGACTTCGATTCATCTTGACAGTTAGCAAAATCTATATTTGAATATCCTACTAGTTGTAAATCTTGAAAATGTCTATTATTAAGCATATAGTCTTTTGTCTTCTTTAAGTAACTTTAAATCTTCTTGGCAAAGACCCCACATCGTATCTTGAATTTGACTGATACCTATTTAGAAGTTATGTTACCAAACTAATGTCTGATCTAGCACAAGTTAAGCATAAATGACAATATTAAGTGCATTAGCATAAGGTACATCATTCATTTAAGCTCTATATGTGTGTGTGTGTGTGTGTGAGGGAACTATGACAAATTTAAATTTATCACCCTTAATAATAGGAGCAAATTCTTAGCTTATAGTACTTCATATTAATTCTTTCTAAAATGCGATATACATATGCCCTCTAAGATAAATTCAATACAGAGCTAGAATGATTCCTACAAATCTCAATGTCAAAGACCAACTGTGCCTCACAAGATCGTTCATATCAAAATTATTTGATAATATTGTTTTGTCTTACATAATATGCAAGAACACTACTTGCAAGTAAGATATTGTTAAAATATAATATGAGAAAAATAAATTTCCTTCTACTAACCTTGCATTATTATATAAACTAATCTACTATATCCTTAACAAAACTATATGAAGTAACAACACTATAAAACTTCGAGTACCACTATTTAGAAGCTTGTTTAAGGCTATAAATAGACTTTTTCAGTTTACATACAATCTTATTTGAATCATTTGCTGCAAAACTTTCGAGTTGTATCATATAGATTTTCTTATCAAGCTCTCTTTTTAGAAGATAGTTTTAATACAAATCTGGTGTAACTACATATCAAAATAAACTACTAATACAATAATCACTCCAAAAGAATCTTTAAAAGAGATTAAGGAAAAATTACTTCATGCCATGTTCTACTCATTCTCTCTAAGTGAACCCTTAGCTACTGATCGGACTTCTCTTTCATTTGGAGTCCCTTTTAGTCTCATACACTCACTTATAGTCAATGAGCTTATTACATTTAGATAGTTCAACAATCTCCCATACATTATCATGATTTATATATTGCACCTCGTGTTTCACCCCATCTAACCACAAATATGATTAAAAACAAGAAACAACATATGTATAACTCACTAAATCAACTACACAACTGATATTATAGTCATATTCACCTGAATAGACTATATAGACCAATGTTATAGTTGATTGTCTCTTCTTGATGAATCTCTCAAATGGAGCTATTACAACATTATCTTGCACCTAAGAGGCTTGAGGAACTTCATCAGAAGTTGCCTCGACAAGATCTTGGACCTCAGTATGCTCAATATGTGATATGGGAACCTCTACAATCATTTGTACATATAGAAAAAAGAAAAAAGACAAAGCAGTCCTACCAAACTGTTATTCCCAATAGTCTGTGAGAAGCTACCCTATTTGGTCACATGAATTTTTATAAATAATAATTTCTATGACTATAGAATTCATGTACCTTCATTGAGATATAAAATTGATATCTGTAATAGCCCCCCAAGTTTGACTTTTCCCCTATCTCTCTTCTCTCTCATTCTCTTTCTTTCCCTTTTTTTTCTTTCCCTTCTGCCGCACGCCTCCCCCTTGTAGACCTGCACCCCATTCCATCTGTCTCTCTCCTTTCTCCCTCTTTCTTCTTTCCTTCTTGCTGAAGACATCTTCTTCTTCATGTTCTTCTTTGCGTCTTGGCCTTCATCTTCATGGGTGACATCTTCTTCATCCTGGGCTTCTTCGAGCTTGGCTCCACCTGCTACCTCAAACTCTAGCATGTCCCCAACGCCACCGCTCGCTTAGCTACCTTTGAGCTCACGCAACGCCACCCAGCTACAGCCGACCTCTTCTATTTTTCTCTTCCCCTGCTTTCTTCCATTTCGCCATCGCTCACAAAGCCACGTCTGTCACCGCAACTACAAAGCTCCTCCAGCCCGAGCTGTCTACTTGTCTTTCAGTCGTTCTCGCCACCTCCCGAAACTGTCCTAGCGCCGTTCTCCTCCTCCCCAACCCCAAACGCTGCATGTAGAGTCCTTGGAGCCTTTAACCAGCCGTTGTTCATCATGGGTTCGAGCCTTCTCGATAGTCTTGGTGCCCCGCCGTCTTGCCTAGTCGACCGGCCACCTTATCGATACTAAAAACCACTATTGGAGCCTCGCCGAACGTCGCCGAAGAGTCGCCAGAGTCTCGCCGGACCGTCGTCAGAAAATCGCCAGAGCTGCCGTCGGGGTCCACTGAGGCTAATCGACTCATCCGCACTATCGGATCGGAGATTGAAGGCTCTCACCAAGTTCAAGTGCGATCGAAGTTTTGGAAACCGCGTCGCTGCAATTTTCTTTGAAGGCACGAACTTGATGTGAGTAGACCTTCTAAATCTTAATTAGTGATATTTATTGCCTTAATAAATTTATTAGGGCAATTGTGTTGATTTATGGCGTGATTGGATTGGTTATCGGTGAAAAATTGGACGCGATTGTAACGTCAGGTTTTAGAGAAACGGTGTGAGGTTAGTACAGACGGTTTTATGCACTCTTGTTGGCTATGTATTTTGTTTATTTAATTTCAGAATTTATTTATTTATTTTCATTGTTAATTTAATTTAATTTAATTTCAGTATTTAATTATTTAATTTTTCGCATTATTTAATTATGCAATTAATATTAATCTTCGGAATTTGAGCTTGGCTAAATTTGAGTGGCGGATTACATGATTTAAGAGTGAGGTTGAGATCGTCCTATTATGGTTGTGTATTGGATGTTAGGATAGTGTGGTGCGATAGAACGAGTATGAGGTCACAGGGACCCATTTATAATTTGGCGAAATGGGCCGATCATGACCGTGTACCGAATACCAAAATTTGATAGCAACTAGATGGATTGAATACAGGGCGAGATATAAATTGAACGGTGAAGGAAGTCCAATTGGAGGCTAGTGGATTGACAATTAGTGAAAGTTGAACTGCAATGTGGTGATGAGACCGGAAGGCTAATTAGGTCTTAGGCCGGTCGTGGACGGCCTTGAATTATTAATTGCATAATTTATTTAATTATGTAATTTATTTAATTACTGGAGATTTATTTAATTAGTGCAATAATTGTTGAGTTGAGAAGTGGTTGGGCGGAGTGTCGAAAATTCAAGCTAGACTAGTAGGCTCTTTGATAGGCTGAGCGTGGAAAAGAGAGACTAGAGGAGAGCAAGTATGACAGGATAGAGAGTAAGGTTGAACTATGTCCTAGGTGACTAAGTAGAAGTGAGGTGCGATAAAGGACTCTAGGGCAATTGGCATACCTAGTTTTGGGTTAGGATATTGGTTCACTAAGATATTTATATCTCAATTGTTGTGGTAACCATTTTTTCATATACATGATTGGAGATCGAATTTTGGAGGTGAGTTCTGTGGGAGTTAATAAGGCGAAGATTTGCGCTTCCGTTGGAGACTGGAAGGACGACGACAAGTCCTGGGATGTCACACTCATAGACTGAAGGAAAGGAAGAAGAAATTTAGGGACCGTCGCATGCTCGAAGATCGGGGTGTGACAATTTCATATTAGAGCTTGGTTAAGACCTTGATAGGTTAAGTTCTCGATTTGAGCTTAGAGTGATAAGGTTGGATTATACTCACCGGAAGAGCAAGTTGAAGACTTGCTTTGCTAAGTGTATGTGATCAGAGGATTAGTTGAACATAATAAACATGTTCGAATCAGAGTGAGGAACCTTTCTTGGAGTGATAAGCTAGAATCTTAAGATCAAAGCGAGGTTAGGGCCTAGGTGGACTAGGATTATGTAACGATAAGGATGGATTTGATTATTGAGGATGGTATATCATGTTTTAGCGACCAGATTAGATATTTTGCCAGCAACTAATAGGATTGGTGTCTTTTATTTAGCTGCGTTGGCACAAGGCCAGACATTTAACTAGCAACCCCTAAGATTGGTGTCATTTGTTTAGCCGCGTTGGTACGGTATGTGACGTGTGTAGTAAGGCCGGACATTAGACTGGTGACTATTGTGACTTGATGGTCTAGTTTAGCCGAATTGGCATGGTCTAGAACATGTGTAGCGAGGCCGGACTATGACCATGTTGGAGTAGTGAGGCACGTTGCTGGAACATCACAGGGTGGTATGACCGCGCCTCGAGGAGGCATGTTGCTGGAATGTCACGGCGGTGTGACCGCGCCTCAGGTTTGACACGTGGTCGGGGCGTCACATGGTGATGTCACTGTACCCTTTTGATAGAAGGGTTGTGAGAGGGCGTCATTGTGTATATGGCACGCCAAGGAAAGCACTACTGTGTAATAGTGTGCTACTTGAGCGCATCGCTGTGTAATCGCATGCCATTTGAAAGTATTGTTATGTAATAGTATGCTACTTTGAGTGCTGCTGTGTAATCGCGCGCTCTGTTTGTGTGATTATTGTGAATTGCTATTCGATAGATGATTGTGTATTGTTGTTATATTAAATGTCTAATCTATACTATTGAGGTTGTGTAATCTAATTAAGTAGATTTCGAGGATGGGTTGGACTGCCGTTGTACGAGGAAGTTGAGGTGGATTACTTTCTAGAATGAAACTTTCATAGCTCTTTTGAATTATGACTTGGAAGTCACCATTTCTTGGCTCTGAAGGATTGAAAAAAAAAAGCAAAAGAAAAAGGGAGGAGTGTTGGTGATGAAACACACCGACGTTGTTAAAGTGGTTGTGACATTTTATCATGGAGAAGATGACGCAAGCTACAGGCAAAAGGCCACAAAGGGAATGGATTTTCCCTGAAGAAGTGGATAGATATAGAACGCTATGGTGAAAGCGTATAGCGAGAATTATTTCTTGGGCATTGCCAAAGCGTAGAAGGTGGCCGAGTCCATGTGACTTCGCCAAGGTTGACGTTGAGTGAAAAGTACGAGACGAGGTGAGGTTCGTCAAGTGTCTTGACTTGGACAATGGGAATCAGAGTAGCGCAATTGAAACGTGTTGGACTTTAAATATTACGGATTTTATCTCTCGAGGCAGAAGGACTGCTCAAAGAAGGTGACCAAAGTTCTAGTAACGATGGTAATATGTTGATGGAAGGATCGACTAGAAAGAGAACGCCAAAAAAAAAAAGAAAAAAAAGGAGAGAATCTTTGGATATGATTATGAGAGAATTGTTAGGGGAATTCCTAAGAAGCTAAGATTGGAAAGTAAGGTCAGATTTGTCCTCGGTGTTGAGTTGAAGAATTTGAAGTGAAGAATAGATTTCGTATGTTGGGAGAGACCGATCGACAGAAATAATTGGACAGGTTAGGTCCTGAGAAATTAGATTAGATGAATTTCGAGGACGAAATTCTTTTATGGGAGGAAGATTGTGACCCCCCCAAGTTTGACTTTTCCCCTCTCTCTCTTATCTCTCATTCTCTTTCTTTCCCCTTTTTTTTTTTCATTTTTGCCGCATGCCTCCCCCTTGCAAACTTGTACCCCATCCCATTTGTCTCTATCCTTTCTCCCTCTCTCTCTCTCTCTCTCCTTTCCTTCTTGCCGAAGACATCTTCTTCTTCTTCATATTCTTCTTTGCGTCTTGGCCTTCATCTTCATGGACAACATCTCCTTCATCTTGGGCGTCTTTGAGCTTGGCTCCACCTGTTGCCTCAAACTTTAGCTCGTCGCCAACGCCGCCGCTCGCTTAGCTACCTTCGAGCTCGCGCAACGCCACCCAGCCGCTGCCAACCTCCTCTATTTTTCTCTTCCCCTGTTTTCTTCCGTTTTGCCATCGCTCATGCAGCAACGTCCGTCACCGCAACTACGGAGCTCCGCCAGCCCGAACTATCTACTTGTCTTTTGGCCGTTCTCGCTACCTCCCAAAGCTGTCCTAACGCCATTCTAATCCTCCCTAGCCCTAAACGTTGCGCGTGGAGTCGCTGGAGCCTTCAACCAACCGCTGTTCGCCATGGGTTCGAGCCTCCTTGGCCGTCTTGGTGCCCCCGCTGTCATGCCCAGTCGACTGGCCACCTTATCGCCACTACAAACCACTATTGGAGCCTTGTCAAGCGTCGTTAGAGTCTTGCCAGACCGTCGCCGAAAAATCGTCAGAGCTGTCGTCGGGATCCACTGAGGCTAGTCGACTCATCCGCACTATCGGATTGGAGATTGAATGCTCGCACCAAGCTCAAGCGCGATCAAAGTTTTGGAAACCGCATCACCACAATTTGCTTTGAACAAGTTCATCTTAATTAGGAATGTTTATTGCCTTAGTAAAGTTATTATGGCAATTGTGTTGATTTATGGCACGATTGGATTGGTTATCGGTGAAAACTGGGTGCGATTATAACGTCGGGTTTTAGAGGAACGGCGCGAGGTTAGTAAGGACGGTTTTATGTACTCTCGTTTGCTGCGTATTTTATTTATTCAATTTCAGAATTTATTTATTTATTTTCAGTATTAATTTAATTTAATTTTAGTATTTAATTATTTAATTTTCTAGATTATTTAATTGTACAATTAATTAGTTCCTTGGGTCACATGATTAGTCTTAATCGTCGGGATTTGGGCTTGGTTAAATTTGAGTAGTGAATTACGTGATTTAAGAGTGAGGTTGAGATCGCCTATTATGGTTGTGTATCGAATGTTAGGATAGTGTGGTGCGATAGAACAAGTATGAGGTCACAGGGACCCATTTATAATTTGGCGAAATGGGCCGATCATGACCGTGTACCGAGTACCAAAATTTGATAGCGACTAGATGAATCGAATACAGGGCAATATATAAATTGAACGTTGAAGGAAGTCCAATTGGAGGCTAGTGGATTGACGATTAGTGAAAGTTGAACTGCAATATGGTGATGAGATCGGAAGGCTAGTTAGGTCTTAGGTCGGTCGTGGACAGCCTTGAATTATTGATTGCGCATTTTATTTAATTATTGATTTAATTGTGTAATTTATTTAATTTTTGATTTAATTCTATAGTTTATTTTAATTTTTGATTTACTTGTGCAATTTATTTAATTACTGGTAATTTATTTAATTATTGCAATAATTGTTGAGTTGAGAAGTGGTTGGGCGGAGTGTCGGAAAATTCAAGCTAAACTGGTAGGCTCTTAAATAGGCTGAGCGTGGAAAAGAGAGATTAGAGGAGAGCAAGTATGACATGATAGATAGTGAGGTTGAATTATGTCCTAGGTGACTACGGAG
The DNA here is from genome assembly GCA_019926035.1 of Melaleuca alternifolia. Classification (NCBI taxonomy): domain Eukaryota; kingdom Viridiplantae; phylum Streptophyta; class Magnoliopsida; order Myrtales; family Myrtaceae; genus Melaleuca; species Melaleuca alternifolia. The sequence continues at coordinate 55,086 of JAGKPW010000327.1, forward strand.
AAGTGAGGTGCGATTAGGGACTCTAGGGCAATTGGCAGACCTAGTTTTGGGTTAGGAGATTAGCTCACTGAGATATTTATATCTCAACCCATCGTGATAACCAATTTTTCAAGTACATGATTGAAGATCGAATTTTAAAGGTGAGTTCTGTGGGAGTTGATGGAGTGAATATTTGTGCTTCCGTTGGAGACTGGAAGGACGGTGATAAGTCCTGGGATGTCGCACTCATAGTTCGAAGGAAAGGAAGAAGAAATTTAGGGACCGTCGCGTGCTCAAAGAGTGGGGCGTGACAATATCTCTTCAAATGTTTTAGATAAAACAAGAAGTAATATTGAGTTATTCTGGAGTCTAACTTAATTAATGTCATATTATATAATATTACTTCTATAGGACATTCCTTAATCTTAAATAGTTCAAACTGGGTTTGCGTCTAGTTTACAATTCAAAAAAAGTAAGTGTAATTGCTTTAATAAGGACATGGTTTAAAATGTAGATTGCTATTTTTAAAACTTTACCGCACATAAAACTAGGTGAAATTGATTATACTAATCATATTCCTCTTCATTTTCATAAGGGTGCAATTATGTTTTTCAATTACATTATTTTGTTTAGGACTCCCAAGCATAATTAACAAGGCTATTATCTCATAATCCTCCAAGTTTTTGACAAATGTCTCTTTAAGTTGTCCATCATCACCATGCTTGCTATAGTATTCATCACCTCAACTGGATCTGGCAACTTCTATGACTTTTCTTAATTTTTTTTCAACTTGAGTTCAAAAAAATCTTGAACTTATCGGGAGACTTAGACTTCTTCTTAATCAAGTATAAATTACTATATCGAAAATATTAATCAATAAAATGTGATGAGATGAAAATTTATACATAAGATTGTTGTGTGGGGTCCATTAATACTAATGGGAATGACTTCCAACAGATAAGAAGTATGGATTATAGTTTTCTTCTTTGTCTTAGTCATATTACCTCTATAATAGTCTACGCAAATCTCTAGATCATTTCTAAGAGCAAATAGGATGTTAGCCTTTATCTGCCTATCTACTATTTCCTTAGCGATGTGACACAGATGTTTATGCCATAATGTTTAAGACCGTTCTTTAGATGAATGTCTTTTGTAAATAATATTTTCAATTATATAAGCAACATATATATCTATGCGATTTGTAAAATTAATAAGATATATTGCATCATCCAGCCTTATTCAACTTGAAAAATGTAGTAATAACATTGTTTCTAGATTTAAAAGAGTAGCCACCCATGTCTAAAATTGACATGAGTAATAAATCCGTCTAAAAAAAGGTATACAAGACATGTTTCCTAACATCAAACTAAAATAATAGTTTGGAACTAAAATGACATCTTCCACGAACATAACATCTTTTACTTTTGTTTCCTATAGTGAGCTTTGACTAATTCATTTGGCTTTCTTCAATTTATGAATCTCTAAATGGTAAACGCAACACAATTAGTTACACCATTATTTAAACATCGTAAACTGGATGGGGGCTTCTCATAAGTTAGATTCACAAGTCAATGCTAAAGAATAATCGTTTGCAAGCTCACACTTGAACAACTAAGCTTTATCTTTATCCTAATCATTTTCATGTAATTTTTCTTCTTACAAAAGAAAAAAAGGTCGCTATCGTTCTTGAAAAAAGCTTTTTTAAGATCCAAATTATTAGAATAATTGGTGGTTTCGTGAGTTCCTTTAAAACTACTGTTTTTAAACTCGTTACTCCTTTTATTGCTATAACTAGAGATATATAGGATAAGATGTCCTATTTCTTTCTTTAATTTCTCTTCTTCTAGTACATCCTAACTATGAGGTAATGAATTGAGCAAGTCTCATACCATGAATTAAAATTAGTCTTAATAATTCGAAAATCAAGTGGAAAGGTGTTTAGCACTTAATGCGCGATGCAAATGTCACAAGTAGTAACATTAAGAACTCTAAATTTCATTTGCAAATCTATCATCCTATAAACATAACCCCTAACTCCACCAGAACCATCATACCTTATGTTGAAGAATCACTGTAGATGTGTTCCAATTTTGACAGTAGGCGAGACACAGTTTCCAACTTCCAGGACATCATTTGTTTAGTAATGTAGTCAGTTAGCAAACCACTCTTCAAGTATTTATGAATGGATCTCTTCATAGATTATAAGCCAATCCCCCAAGCAACAAAATGTGCTTTTCTAGGGTTGCATGCTATCAATAGTGAGATTTGCCGGTTCATCCTTAATAAAAGCAACATGAATATCTGTTAACTACATCCCAAATTGAAAATCTTCTTTCCATTTTTCAAAGTTTGAACTAGTAGAAATCTCAATTATAGTGGAGTTGCCTTTTTATAAAGATGTGACTTATACAATTAGCATTATGTGAGCACCGTGTAACTTGAAACCATATAAGTCAACATTCTAACAGTTACATACATCATCATATGATCATCTTTAGGCATGACATGTAATTGTATATTCTACTTATGATAACAATTAAGAGAATATATTTCAACCTTTTTGAATTCACCACGTTGTAGCATATGCACTACTAAGGTCAGTCACTCCTCAATTATACATTGTATATTTGTCCATTCATGAACCAATATATAGTCACCTCCTTTGGGAATATGACCACACATTTAAACAAGAGACTTCACACCATAATACGACACCGATATTACTCAAACCCAATCAAGTGAGGCAATGTTATGGTCACAACCCAATTGAATCATCGAAATAGGGGTATCAATTTTAGTCTCACATTCATCATATACATGCAACTTTAGACTTAAAAAAATGGCAATTTATCACTAAAATCGCATACCATGCTAGTTACATTACTACATTCATTGATACATGTTAAACTTTATACATGACGTCAATGAATCATGCTTTGCATATTAAGTATGTGATCATATACATGTGATATTATATATGTATTTAGAAAACCATAGAGAAATGCAAAAGAAAATGCAAGAATACCATAAAAATAAAAGTGTATAGGGTTTTGTATGCATTTTTACATTCTTAAGAGTATCAAACATGCAAAGTAAATATACCACAGTGTAGAGCATTCTCGTTCAAACACAACAATACTGAGTATGCTCTAATCAAAACTCGCATATGCCCTCACTTGCCGCCTGAGTGCACCACTGTGGACACCTCAAATTTCCCTTAAAGAAAAATCAGTAAAAAATGGAGTGAAACATTAAATATATAAAAAGGAATAGTAAAATTAAAACAATTAAATTCAAAATCATAAAATAAAATCAGGCAATAAATATGAAAAATTAACAAGGGATAATAAAAAAAATTATGAAAAATAGAAAATAAAAATAACAAAAAAAAGGAAAAAGGAAAATGGATTTGGGCCGGTTTAGTTCTGTTCACTCGCAACCTGGCCTGTGCAAGGTCCAGTTATTCCTTAGCCTGGGCCCAACGCTTCATCCATTCTTTTCTTTTGTTTTCTCTAGCCCAACCCGTTTGCTTTTATTTCCTTCTTGGCCCAACTTATAGCTCACATCTACCATAACCGAAAAAAAAAAAAATTGCACGAGGGCGCTGCCGCGATGAAGGTTTGCCAGAGAAGAATGACGAAGCCGGATGGTTCGACACGCCATATCTGTAAATCGCTCCATCTGTAAAAACGTGTTCGAATGCCCCAACGTAGTGTATCTCTTTTCTTTCCTTACGCTATACATCATGAATGGAGCTGTCCAACTTTGACGCAGAATCCAGTTCCAACGGCTTCAGATCTAGATACGATCGGCTAGCCTATGGCCGGCTCAAGATCCCGACGGCCACGAAAAGCTACGAAGGGCAACTACCAAGGGCTCAAAAATCAAAAAAGAAAAATAGAGGAACCAAATCCGAGCCCACCGCAACCTCATCCTAGATCCCACAGACGTAGTCTCTCCTCCAATTGACCCTCTGGCTAGGAGGGATCTTCCCAGATTAATGGCCTTCAACTAAGAGGATGGACTTGGTGTCTTCATAGCTGTAGAGAAGCAAGGATTGCGGTGCTTCAAGGGGAAATGGCATTGCAGAGAAACTGAAGCAGAGTGAAAGAGTGAAGGAAGAAGAGTAACGAAGAAGAGAGGGATAACGGAGAAGTAGAGAGACCGAAGAGAGGGGGCAATGGAGGAGAGAAGAAATCTACAAAGTCGGGGCTAGTTGGATACGTGGCGATCAGTGAGCAGAGTGATTTGCGGGTCGAACTCGACCCGAACCTCTATTAAAACTTTTTTTTTTAACTTTAGAGAAGAAAAAAAGACGACGAGCAGATTGTTGGCAAAAAAGAAAAAGAAAAAGAAAAATAAGAAGAAGATTAGCAGATTCAGATTCAGAATTCATCATCTGAAGATGCCCAAAGAAAATTACTAGACATTTGGTTCCCATATGGTCCAAGAATTCTTCTGCACAGCCATGGAACAAAATCGAAACCTTTAGGTTGCGAAATCGAATAAAATAGGGATGGAATAATAGTTCCATTAGAATATAATTGAGCACGAATAGGTTTGAAATATCCACCAAATCTGATTTCTGGAATCCGTAACTACATAATTACATAGTAAATATGTCTTTTTTGATGGACTATTATTAACGTCGACACATAAGATGATGATTTGCAACGTTTTAATCATTCTCCTTGTAAGAGGCATTTGCTTACATGTTCAACTCATTTTGTTTCAAATCACTATTTGCAATGGATTAATGTTATATATATATTAAAAAAAATTAAATATTTGAATCCCGATTCATGAGCCAATATTAAAGAAGCAATGCTGATTCAATGCTTCGATCTATTAAAAATATCCAAGAGTCATGTCGGGGTTGAGAAGTTCCTCATTTTCCTCTGTTTTACGACTAGCTTTCCCGTCCGACCATAATCTCAGCTGTGTTTGGGTGCATTTCACAGTTACTCATCGAATTAGGCGAAACCTTTGTAACCAGAAGAATAGTAACAACTCTCAAAATCTGGAAAATGAGCACCAATAAAGACAGGAGGGAACAATTTATTAGGGAATGCAAATGCTGTTACTTCGAGGGTGTGCCCACAAATATGAACTTCACAACTCTCTATGGTGGCTGGACGCACACAACTCAGCACAAGTGTCTGACGACATCAGATGAAGAAAAACCAGGAAAGGCCACAAATTTAACAAAAACACACAAAGAAAGTCCATAAGATGGATGCAATTGGAGACAAGCGCAGCAATCCGTGGAGAACCCTTGAATGACCTTCGCCGGCATTCTCTGTCTTCCTGCTTCGGTAGCTCTTCTTCTTCATCAAATGCTTGCAGCTTTCTTTGAAGAAACCTTGAAGAACACCAACAGCCAAATCTAGAAACGAGCAATCAACGGGCTCACGAATTGGGAGTTATTTCATCTTCTTCATCTCAAAAAGGAAAGAGAGAAGAAGAATCTTGCAAGCAAAAGGGAAAAAAAAAACGAGAAAGAAAAAAAAGCTTGCGAGAGGGAGGGCGGGCGTTTGATCTAATAATGTCCCACATACGCTCCAATAGAATTAAGACATGTGCCCGCCCTTCCGCGAAATCCAGAGATCCTCCTGCCTCCTTCATCAGAATTTTCAACGATTCTGAATTCCTCCGACCCTGCTAACTCTTTTCTCCTTGCGTACGTAAAGGCATCTTTCCCACTCCGATGCGTGGTATTTAGTTGTAGGTTGTGGATGATAGTACCATGTTCATTATCTTCGCGCGAACGACCGACCAACGAAGTCAGACGCTCCTCGGGAAAATTCAGCATGGTCTGCAAGAATAGCAAATCGAAACACGTCGTCCTTGTGAGGACAGAGGATGGTTCGGGCCTTATATCTCTTTTTTAACTCTAGGATGCCAAAAGAAGTGGACCTTGATCTTCGATCAAAAGAAACCGTGCCCCATGAAGCAACACGTATATTCACGCACGACTCGCGGACAGGAAAGAGACGAAAGACGTGAAGTACAGAGAGAGGGATCGAGATGTGGACTAACCCATTCGCCTGAGGACGGGTCTCCTCCGCCATGTCGAGAGCCTTCAACCAAGGAACCATTGTCATCGTACATGAAAGTGATGGACTCAATTTTTTTGGGGTCTCCGCTGGCAACCACGCGATATCCTATCACATGAGAATATTTTCCATCTTTCCACGGAACCCCGGCAGTGTGATTTGGGAAGGGTCCAAAGCGTTCAAGAGGAGGATCGGGCAATATTGGCTTCACATAGGCTCCTATGGAATTGAGAGTCTTGCCCCATGTTCCATGAAAGCCGACAATTTTCTTAGTTCCATTCGATGGATACCCAAAGTACTTCCCCCTCTTCCTTAGGTCACCAAAATCGTGACGATTTTTGTTAGTGTAAAATGTGAGCGATTGGATGGAGCCATCATCTCGCGTGTAACCGGCGATCGATGTCAAGTACTCACTTCGATAATTGAATGGAACCTGCGCAACCTCAAAAGCGTCTCTTCAAATTAGACAAGTGGTGTAAACAATAACTATTCGTCGAGTTTAAATTACTAAATCACGTGACAGGACATGTACCACTGACCCACGAGATAAATCTAAGGGGGAGGGAATAAACACTAACCTTTTTTTCGCCATCAATTTTGGGGGAGACGCTTTCGGGATGTGTGACCTCGTGATCTTCTTCCCCATCGACGGCATACGCGAACCTAATGTAACGGATATCACCATCGATCGAGAGATAGATTTTCTTCACATCTGTGTGTATCCCGTCGTCCCAAGCATGTGCACCTCCAAATGGCCCGATTGTTGTAACTTGGTCGCGATACCTGGTCAGTTCAAAATATGCTCCGATTCCATGAAGATGTGTATCCTTACGCCACCCGTAAAATCCTACAATCTTGCCATCCGCCAGGGGAGATGAGAAGTGGGTTCCCTTTGCAGCACCAATAGTTTTGGTTCTTCTCTTGTTAGTCAGGAAGGTGAGAGATGTAATGCCGTCGGAAGTAAGAGACCCGGATATTGAAGACAGGTACTCATCTTCATCTTCTATTTCGAACTGCAACAATCAACAGATACAGCCCCCTCAAAACTCTCAATTATTTAAGGAGTCCCACAAAAGTCTCCCGCTACAAAAGTCAATCGTCTATGTGTATGGGGGACATTACCTTCTCCTCGTCATTCAGAAACGCGATCGATGGGACCCATGTTTGCCTAATTGAATCAAGTGCAACCGTGATTCTCCTTTCGGGGGGATGCGTATCGCGATGGTCCCATCTCTCCCCTTTTCTACTACCGAATAACCCCACGGGATGGGAGTACTGAGGCGGTGGATCGGCACGCTTTAGCTCGACATGTGCTCCAATAGATGTGGGATGACCATTCCTGCTCGTTTTCCCCCCGAAAATCTCGAAAATTTCCTCAGCCACTGATGGTACGTAAAAGGGCTCCCCCGACTCGTTCAGCGGATTGATAGTTGTCAAATGTCCTCCTGTGTTGGTTTCAAATGTGAGCGATGCGATTCTCCCTCGGCGGTGGAAAAATCCTTCAAAATGAGTAATGCACTCTTTCTTTTTCAATTTAACCTGCCAAACAGCCCACAGAAAAGACATTGACCGTTTGCCGCATCAATTGGATGAGCAAAATAAATTGGTGGATCTCTTTTGAAATACAATTCGGATCTATACAATTGGTTACGCACGCTAAGATTTGCTTAAATTATGTCCAACCAATTTGGCCGCACATTTCATTTTTAACTCAAAAGTTAATTTATCATTCTCTATTTTATGTCTAGATTTGTCTTTGCCTAATTTTAATGGGGTTGGAAGTCATTATTTTTTCCAGTCGGTTTCCTAAAAATCAATCCGATCCTCATGTTTGCGAAGCAATCAGTCGAGAATCTCAAGGTTCATGATTCCGCAATCGATTCATGTTATGATGAGCTAGCTAAGGGCCTGTTTGGTAAAAGTTGTTTCTGTTCTTTGGAACAAAAATTTATGTTTTTTTTGTTTCAGGAAACAAAAGAGGAACAAAAACGGGTTTGGTTACATTTTTGTTCCAAATCTATTTTTTTGTTCTTGGGAACAGATTTAGAACAGAAACAAGAAGTAAAAAAAAACTTGTTTTTCTGTTTTTGGAACACTTTTGAGAAACAAAAAGAACAAAAACTCTAAAAAAAATTCTTGCCGCAGCAACCTCCTGTAAACACTCTTAAATTAAAAATGTTATTTTAAATTAAACTTTTTTATAAAAAATAAATTTAAAAATTTAAAAATACTTTAATAAGAAATTGCTTAAAATTTTAATTTAATTGATTTTTTTTAAAATAATTTAAATAAATTTAATTTTGAAATTTTTAGAAATTTTAACATTTTATTTTTTAAAATTTTGAATTAATTTTTTAAAATTAAAATTTAAACAATAAATTAAATTACATTTTAATTTTAAATTTACATTTTAAAAATTTTACCTGATCCATTTTTTATGATATCCTTTAAGACTTATTTTAAATTTTAAATGTTAAAAAATTTAATTTTTAGTTTTTAGTTCTTTTAAAAAATTAAATTTTAATTTTTTTTATAGAAAATTAAATTCTAAATTAATTAAATTTTATTTAATTTTCAAATTTTCAAAAGAATTTAAATTTTAAAATATTAAAATTTAAAATTTAAACATTATCCCTTTTTCTAAGATTTTTAAACTTTTTTTATGAAAATATAATTTGGTTTATATTTTTCATTTTTTCTGTTGAAGGTGGCGCCTCCGTTTTAAAAAAAATATATTTAAGTTTAGTGTCTCAATAAAAAATTTAGAAATCATACCAAACGCATTCTATTCTTTTTCTATTCCAAGAACAGAAATTTCGTATAGTTACCAAACAGTTTATTTACTCAGAAATTATTTCGGAAAGTGTTTCTTAAAAGAAGTATTTCTCTAAAAAAACTGTTCCTTGAAACGGAAACATTACCAAACGCACCCCAAATGAACTTATGACGCTTCACTGAAAAAGGAGAGAGAGAGAGAGTCTGGATACAACCTTAAAAGGTGTTCCAAGTTCTCTCCTGCCGGGGTGCACATCGTTGTTGGCGCCATCTTCGACTTGGAAAATAATGGAGTCAATGAATTCCGTATAGGAAGCTTCAATACCATTTATTTCGTCACAATGCCAGTATATTTTACCCTCCCCTCCAAAAGGCCCGAAAACCTTGTACGAATATAGAGACTGCATCTCATTGACGAGGCGCTCGATTATTGTCCCAATGAGCTCCCTTGCATCGCTGATGTAAAAGTGTTAGCACAAAACAATTATGAGCTATATGTATGATAAAATGAACATAAACATACACATTTTATCCCGAGATACAACATATGACTAACATCGAACTCAAATGTCTATCATGTAGGTATTAGAAACATGAATAGAACAAATCGAGCTTGACTAAATCACTGCAGACATCGGCATGGGTAACGAAGAAATGGTGATTAACTATGCTCTACTTTCAATAGTAAACTCATCCCGCGGCAAAGGAGGGCGTGTCGTCCCATACATACTAAGAAACAACACATTTCTCCTTGAGGCTGTAAAAACAGTAAATAGTAAGGGCGCGTTTGTAAAATGTGCGGTTTTTGTAAAACGTTTTTCGATAAATCATTTTTCAGGAAACGACTTAATTTTTTGGTACGAGAATTTTGATTATGTTGTTCCCGTTCCCTTAAGAAAACCAATTATATCAATTACACGAGAATTCCGTCTATAGAGCAAACACTCCAAAGGAATAACAGCAATAAAGAAAGTTCACAGATTGCGGTACTAGGTATCGATATGGAGGAAGAGTCCCAGGCACGTACTTAGTGCCTGCCGTCAACTTGTAGCCCGGAATCCCCCCAACCTGTGCTAGGGCCAATTTCCACTCCTTTTCTCTCTGATCCCGTACCAAATTTTTTCTGATGTTCAGAACCTGGGCCGGGTCCGGAAAGATGGGAATAACCACGAGGCTGGGGTACTCGGATTCCCCTCTGCGACTGAGGATCTTGACCAGCTCCTCCAGGCACTTGCTGCTATGGGTGTACTCCTTGGAGAGCAGGACGAGGGCGAGCCTCGCCTGGGGGATCATGGCCTGGGGGAATGTTTCCTTTTTAGCGCCCTCTGTGTGTCTGAAGCCAATCCCCCTCTGTTTTAGCTTTGTGCAGAGGGCCTGATTGAAGTCACGACTCACCTGGTCATCGTTTCCGAAACTCACGAATACGTCAGGTGTCCATGCACGAGCACAAGAAGGAGACATGGTTTTTGTCTGGTTGATGTGTGGTGTAGAACCTTTGATCAAGAGGCCGGATGTCTAATTGGTTTGAAAGACATTAAAGGGGAAACCATGTCTTTTTATACTAGAACGTGCATGCCTCCTCCTCCTACAATAATTTACGGGGTAAAAAAAAGTATTGGTTTGGTGGGATGCAACTGATTTCACCAAAAATGTCAATTAATTTAATCTAATAGTTTTTCTTGATCGGTTTTGGGAAATCTGAAGTTTGAGACTTGGATTTACTCGACACATTTTGTCAGTTCTCGTTGTTAGGGATTGCACATTTATTCTAGAAATATAGCATAAGCAAACAATCCTCTTAGGAAAAATTAAGTAATCAAATAACAAAGTTAGAAGACTGCTTCAGAAAATGTAATTATTGAAGCTCATTCAAATTTGGACTACATCTCCGTGTAGAGACATTCTATGAATCCACTAGATTTTGAAAAAGCAGAAATATAATGATAATCTTCTCTCAAGGCGAGGACATGAAGGGATTGAGAACACTTAGAAACATAAACTCATTTTTTCTTCTTCTTTTTTTGGCACTAAAACTACTAATTCTCTATATTGAATATATATAGTGTAATTTTTAACCGGTTAAGCACAAAAAATTAATAAAAGTCTTTAATAAATGTTTGGCTTCACTCTCGAAAAATCATTAAAATTCGCAAAAGAACATGGATTGCATGGAGGAGCACAATTCTCTTTCTATACGAAGATTATCCGTTCATCTTGGTAGCATGCAGAACCTAATATAAAATATACACACGCAAATTAACTGCACTAAAACTAGATCTGCAAGACGATGTTGACAGTTCACCATTGACTTTCAAAAATACAGTCTCCGAGTTTTGGTGGGCATATCCAGGCCTTTTAATATTTCTCTTCGATTGTTCTTTTTCGTTCGAATTCGTGAAAAGAAATAAGGCTCTATTCGTTTCATGAAAAATAAAATAATTAAGAAAAATTACATTCAAAAGTGAAAAAAATATTTTCTATTTTTCAGAAAGAAGAAAATATTTTCTTTGTTTATATTTAAATATCGTGATCTCGAGCTCGCCTGAGGCGGGGGAGCCATCTGCCTCTAGCAGGGAACTGGCGGCCTTCGGCAGCAAGCTCGCAACCTCTAAACGCGAGCTCGAGGCTTGAGTTCGTGACTTATGGTGACAAGCCGGGAGCTTGTTGGGGCCTGACGAGGCTTGTGGCTAATGACCAATCAATGTAAAACAACAAAAAGTAAAAAAAAAAACCTGTCTCGTTAATACGTGGTGTAGAAAGTAGACGTTTTGATTGAGGTATGTGTATTTGGTTAATTAAAATAAGAGGAGACCCATGGCTGCTTCTTCTTGAACGTGCGTCTCTGTCGTACAATAATTTACCTGGGAAAAACAATGATTGGTGGGATGCAATTCTTTAACACATAATGTCAGTCAACTCAGTCAGGGGCTTGTTCATGAATGTCTGTACGAAATCTAGAGTCCGCAACTTGGATTTAATTGACAAATTTTATCAGATCTCACTGACATTTGCTAAGAAAAGAAGTTGAATGGCAGGAGCAGAACCTCTTTCTCTCCTAAGATTCCGTGTCCATATTCGCAGCATGCAAACCCAACATATGCGCCTGTAAACTGATAGCTCTGAAACTAGAGCTCCCATACGATGTTGAAAGTTCGCCGTTGGCTCCCGAGAACGCATCATCCGGGCCTGGTGGAAGTTTCGAGGCTTTTCAATGGGTCTATCCAGTTGTTCATTTTCGTCCGTAGCTGTAAGTAAAATTAAATGCGGCTCATCCGGATTCTTCATGGACTTTAATTAGTTAGGCATACGGTACTCCTAGGATTCGGTAAGAGTTGCTCAAATCGTTTTTAGCAATCCTATTATAACCGTATTGGCACGTGAGTGTATGTTAAATATAGAGGCGGTTAATGGTTACAGAGTCTCATTACAAAGAAAAACATTAGATTCTTATGCACGTCAATCAAAGAGAAAAAATAACATGGACAAGTTGTGTTTTTCTTTTATATATCGAGGATCAAGGAAAAACTTGTTTGGACGGACTTGATCTATATCAATGGCTGAATATTGAATCTTTTATTTAAACTCACGTGAGAGCCAACAGCCAGGTCCAGCTCCCCAGCGTAAAACCTGAGATTCCATAAATAAATAAATAAAAGACCGAATGCTACATGTAGTTAAGGTGGTGTTCAAGAATAGTGGAATTAGCTAGGGTCTGAGTATAGCACAAACCAACTAAGAGTTGCTGTACATGTGACATCTATTTCTCCAAATTTATGGGGCAATATGGCAAAGAACGTCAAGTAACGGGACAATGACGTGCACTTGCAAAATATACACATCATCCGTAAACACAGGCACAAGTGTTTAGCTCTCAATAATGATATGCTATACGCGTGACGAGCCAATCGAGAAGGGCTCCAAACTTTCCATGTAATCCGGCGATCTTTCACCAGTTGAAGGAAATGATAAGTCCTTCCTTTTCTCTGTAACGAGTAGTCCATAAGTTCTTAATTCGTTGCTATGAAATGTGAAGGAGCAAATAACAACATATCCAAAATCATCTCTTATGGTGTGAAGCCAAATATTCTGTGGGGGAATTAATTTTAATCTGCAAAGTTAAAAGGAAGGCAATTTAACCGAGATTACAACCTCTCAAATCACTCAACCAATGAAATCACTCAAATACTCTTAGTTTTTCCTAAAAATTGCATCTAATAGCTCACACATTGTTTAGCCTTTACAATTGCTCACCAAAACAATCTTTAAATTTCACGAAGGATTCCACATATCTAACCACAAGATTTATTGGCTTGAATAGTGAAAAGCTCAATTTCATTGTTGCAAAGTGTAGTTCACCAAAGAGTCAGATCTTGGATGCTCTTAACAAAAAAAAAAAAAAACCCACTGCCCAAATAGACAAATATCAGATCCAAAAGAGAGATATATTTTTTTTTAGGAAAACCAACTCAACTTAGGAGTCCAACTCCAACTACACAAAATTCCAAATAAGAAAAGTTTCCTTTTTGGGTTCAATTAAGACATTTTTAAAATCTATACGGACCTTGACTCAGTGTTTGAACTAAGTCAAGATCGCTTTGCCCAATATTCAAATCTCGCTATTATTTTCCTACAACCCATTATGAGCTCAATTGCCACACGGATCTTTCAAGTCATCATGCGCTTAAACTTCGTTATAGTCGCAGATGTTATTTTGAATACAAACGCTACCTACACCTTTATTTACTCTCACAATGATTTTGTACACTACCTCCTTAACCACAAATAAAGCCAAACTACAATTGCAGTTATATATGTCAAGAGATTGACCACGTACGTTATCGAACTTAGTAGCTACAAATTCTGTTGACTCTATTCGCTCCACCTCGCTACAAATACCATTTATATCAATAATTGTACTAGCATCACTACTTTAGAAGTTTTTAGTTGCAATTCCACCTTGAACTGACACTTTAGGAAGTACATATCTAGGCATAATAGCCAATAGCCCTGCTCACCTTGTGCACAGCCTTGGAATATGCATTTGCTTGCCATACTATTGAGCTTAACATCACTCACTAGAACATAATACCAGCAAACAAATGCTCTACAAGTAAGAAAATCAGCAACATCACCTAACCAAGCTTCCTTAGCATGTTGATATCCAATTGCAATTGACAAGAATTTATTCATTAGTTAGCTCACCGTATTAAGCGAATTATTGGGAATTCCCTACCCATACCATTACTAAAAAGCGTTTAATGGGGTCTCTAATAAAATTACATTTATCAACTCTGCAACCTGTTGTGGTTTACTAGCCCTGCTACGTTGTTTCACTATGCCTTCTTTATACAGAATATAGTAAATGGCTTCGAGCAGAATTCCATGTTGTTTTTACTCTGCACATGCTTGATCGTCTTACTAATATCTTTTTCAATTGAAGCTCTCAATTGCTTGATTTTCACAACTACATCAAATTTATACCTTAACATAAATACCCGAGTCCTTCTCGAGTATTCATCCATTACAATTAGCATAAACTTAGTGCTTTTCCTCGAAGCAAAACCATGACAGCTTATGAATATCCAAGTAAATCAACTGTACAATCTCCGTAGTTTCCTTGACACTCCATTGTTTGGCTAACTTACAACACTGCATATATTTTGCTCTTTAGCTACATAAGCACATTAAATATTCCTTGTATTTAGAACTATTAAGCTTCTCTCGCCCATGTTCTAAAATGTCTATGTCACAATTTAGACTCTTGAATAGACATCGACATTCTTGTGGCGAAATTGTTCACTATCTCACCTTGAAACTCATATCTGCCACTATGCATGATTCTTCTCATCATTGCCATGGCACCTCAAACAACTTTTAGAAATTTTTCCTTCTGAAGTATACATACACCCAGCTAAATCAAAAAACACTCAAATAAAATAGGTTATTCGTTAATTCTGAAACGTGTCTCACTCTAATCAATGTCCTCATATACCATCATGCATTCTAATGAAGACATTGCCAACACCCATATCAACACACTCAGCATTATTCCCTCACTATACTTCACCACTATTTTTGCACAAATAAGTAGCAAACCGATTCCTATTTGGTGTAGCACAAAACAAACAATCACTCCATTGTCCATCCATTAAATGACAAACTTTTAAGATCAGACAGGGCATAATCATCACCATCCAAGACAACATCACCAATTGTCACAATGTCATCAATGGGCTAAGCTCTAATTTACTTACCTTTGTTTTTCTGCTTAAGACAGTCTCTTATATGATGCCTTTTCTTGCCACAATTCCAACAGAGAACACCACATGTCCTTACTTCGTTTGTTTAGGTTAACATTAGTCCTACAAATACGAGCACTAATTCTTCTGCTAGCTTCAATTGCTAAACCAATTAGCATACATCGATCGAGTTGTGTCACGGGGATGTCTTCACTCAGAATCAAATCTCAAATCTCATCTAATGTTAGGCCTTCGAAACTAGCAGAATTACTAATAGCAACAACAATAGTATTATAAGTACTAGACAATGAAGATAATAGAATCAAAGCACGTATCTTATCATCATATCATCAAAGGCAATCATAACTAAACTCAATTGACTAATGACTAGATTGAATTCATTTTAAGTGAAATAGATGTCACCCTAAATAGACTTTGTTGATCTTATAAGTCTTCTCGTACATGTTTGATAAGCATTCATCAGTCTCACGAGGATCCTTTCTTTCATGATGTTAAATGTGACATTATAAGCCAACGTCGGTAGAATAACACCATATGGTTGTGTATCCAATAATTTCAATTAGCTTCCTTAATCAACTTTAGCTTCTTTACATATAGGGGTAAGTCCAAATCCCTTTGATACAATTAATTATAAATCAACATTTCCTGAAAATCAAAATCCTTCCTATCAAATCTATTGATTTTGACTTTTCCTCCTGCTATGGCCATCGTTTCACTTCAGGTCAGCCAAATCTTGCTTTGATACTAATTATTGTGAAAAAATAAGTGATTGAATATAGAATGAGGAAATAAATTAAATATTTGATTTACGTGATTTGGTTAGTGTGATATATGCTCACAAGGAGAGCGACGGCAAATTTTACTATAAATTAAACAATATAATAGAGGTAATAATTTCTTGAGCCACTCAACCACTCTTAGTGTTTCTTCATCTCTAATTACTTCCAATAACTCACATGGCATTTAGCTTTTAATATTTTTATCTCACGAAAGAATGCACAAATAATATCACAAGATTTAATGGTTTGAATACTCAAAAGCTCCTCTCTGATTATTGTAGAGCATAATTCATAAAGTAGTCACCTCTGTGATGCTCTTCGCAAAGCAGACTTACTCTTTGTATAATTAAGAATTTGATCCAAAATAAGAAAGCTCTTTCCAAGAAACTTACTCAAGCTAGGAACCCCACACCAACTAGGAAACCTATTCAAATGAGGAAGGTTTCATTTTCAGGCTTAAATTCAAGATACGTTTTTAGAATGATGGATGATGTACACTGGAAATAACATGCACATGCAAAGTGTACACGACATGCACAAATGCAGACACAAGTGGTCAGCTCTCAATAATAGCGTCCTAAGCGAATTAAGATGGGTTTCCGAACCTTCCATGAAATCCGACGATCTTTTCTGCTCAGAAACTCACGAATAAATCGAGTTTCATTCATGAGAAGAAGAAGTAGACGACATGGTTTTTCACTTGTTGATATGGGGTGTCGACACCTTCCACTGAAAGGCCGCACCTCTATTTGGTTGATAAGACATTAACAGGGAACCCTTGGCTTCTTCTTCCTGAACGTGCATGTCTCCTCGTCGTCCAATAATTTACAAGGGAAAATAATGGTTGGCGTGGATGCAATCCCTTCACCAAAATGCGAGTTACTTAATTATAGACTTGTTCGTGATTAATTTTGGGAAATCTGGAATCTGCAACTTTGGATTTATGTGACCGATTTTATTAGTTCCCACTGACATTGTTGTAATATTAATACGAAGACGATAAAATCTTGCCAATTAAATCAATGTAAAAATATTACAAAAATAAACGAAAAATTATAAGGACAACATAAGGCTAAAATAAAAGATAATGTGTGTCTACTCGGCGAGGAGAGAATCAAGAAACCCCCACCTTCGGCTAGACTTCCAAGAAAAGGACAACATAAGGCTAAAATAAAAGATAAGGTGTGTGTCTATATATATATAATTTATTTTTTCCTTCTTTAATTACTCCCTGGCCCCTACTTTTCTTTAGTGAGACCAAGAACGCTTTCACCTTTTATTTCCTTTGTTTGACTTTTTCCCACACGGTTTCGTTTTTATAAGGCCAAGACCGTCCTTACTCTTGGATAAGACAAAACCAAAATCTAAACCGCACAACTACGTGTTCTCATCCTTTCTCTTTAAAATATGAATACTTATGTATAATATATTTGTGTGCCCTCTTCGTCAGATAATTGATAAATTCTAATCCAAATGAGGTTTCTCTCTCAATAAATTTAATTTAATAAAATAGATATTGAGACTTAAACTCGAGATATAAATCACATATATATCTGCTAAAGAAAATGGATGAATGGCAGGAGTAGAAGTTTCTCTCTCTCCCAAGATGGACAATTGCCAAATAAGTCATAACACTTTCTTTACTTTGCCGATTTAGTCCTAAACCTTTTTTTATGTCAAATAAGTCATAAACCTTTTGTAACTTTGCCGATTAAGTCCTTCCGGCGGATGTGGTTAGAAAATGCTTACGTGGCGATGATGTGGCGTGACCGGACCTCGCCGGCAATGACGTGACGACAAACTTTTATTCCCAATTTTTTTCTTAAAAACATACTTGGCTGGCAAGCTCCGCCAGCTATCGGAGCTCGCTGACCACTCCAAAGGACGGCCAAGCCTTCGCCGGCCATGAGCCAGGACGGCGGGGGCTGCCTCGACCGACGAGGGCTGGCCTCCGCTCAGATCTAGGTGGAGCTCCACCCAAGCTCGCCCAGGCGAGCAGCTCCCACACCTAGGGTGAAGCTTCATCCAAGCTCACCCATATTTGGGCGAGCTCCCTCTAGGCGAGCAGCTGGGGAGCTTCGTCCAGATATGAGCTCCTACCCAGATATGGGCGGAGGTCGACCCTCGCCAGCCGTGGCAGCTCCCGCCGCCCTCTCCTATGGCCGGCAAGAGCTTGGCCGCCCTTTGGGGTGGCCAGCAAGCTCCAACGGCTGACGAAGCTAGTCGGCCAAGTTTGTTTTTAAGAAAAAGAAGAGAAAAAAATTAGGAATAAAGTTTGTTACCACATCGTCGCCGGCAAGGTCCAATTGCGCTAAGTCACCGCCACGTGAGTATTTTCCGGCCAAAATTAGCTGAAAGAGCTTAATCGACAAAGTTGCAAAATGTATAGGACTTATTTGGCATAAAAAAAGGTTTAGGACTGAATCGACAAAGTAGTAAAATATTTAAGATTTATTTGGCAATTATCCCCTCCCAAAGATTCTAGGTTCAACTTCGAACCACGCATAATCTAATATAAATTATTTGCGTGTAAACTGGCAACACTGAAACTAGAGCTGTAAATCGATGTTGACAGTTCATTTGACTTCCAGGAACGAACCATCTAGGTACGGTGGATATATTTCTTTCCAATTGTTCTTTTGCGTTGGACTTTGTGAGTGGAATTAAATGCGGGTCATCGGGCTTCTTTATGGACAAGAATTGGTTAGGCAGCTAATGGTCCTAGGACAATGTGAGATGCTCATATCGTTTTTCTAAAATTTTCTTGTAACCCATCCCAACATTAAGCACAAAACGGGGGTGAATTTCAAATGCAGAGGCAATTAATGGTAATTGAATCTTTTTGCCAAAAGAAACATTGGATTACTATGCAGATAGCGACAAAATATCATAAACAGGTCACATTTTTTTTTTCGGATTACGGAAAAATTTATCTAGATCCGAATCAACTAGACTTGATCTATCTCAAGTGTTGATTATGTGAATATTTTATTCCGAAGGAGGTTGTGAATCTTTCTTGGATGTTAACTATTTGTTAGGTAAGGATATGGGATAAAAATTAGGTACCCCATATCTATGCTAAGTAACACCAAGTATTTTGTGCAATTCTTAGCGTTGGCTCTAAGCGTGAAACTTGATTTCGAAAAAGGACCAAACGCCAGATGTAGGTAACGGGTGTGCAGGAGTAGAAGTGGAATTTGCTACATACGACATGAAGATATGGCAAAGAACGTCAAGTGATGTGACATTGACCAATTACATATACTAGAATTTTCACAATAACGTAAAAGTATGCACACTTGAAAGCACATGCACCTGCAAAGTACACGCGACATTCACAAACGCAGGCTTTACTCGACAAATTTTGTCAATTCTCATTGTTAGGGATTGCACATTGATTCTAGAAAAATAACATAAGCAAACAATCCTCTTTGGCAAAATTAAGTAATCAAATAACATAATCAGAAAAATGCATTGGAAAATTTATTATTGAAGCTTATCCAAATGGACTAAGTCTCTGCATAAATACATTCTACAAATCCATTAGATTTTGACAAAGCAGAAATATAATAATAATATTCTCACAAGACGAGGGCATAAAGAGATTGAGAACACTCACAAACATAAACTCATTTCTTCTTCTTCTTCTTTTTTTGGCGCCAAAACTACTAATTCTCCCTTACTGAAAAAAAAAACTACTAATTCTCTATACTGAATATATATATATATATATATAGCGTAATTTTTAACCAGTTAAGCACAAAAAAATTAAGAAAAATCTTTAATAAAATGTTTGGCTTCACTAGCCAACAATCATTAAAATTCAAAAAATAAAATGGTTTTCTTGGAGGAGCACAGTTCTCTTTCTATCCGAAGATTCTCCGTTCATCTTGGTAGCATGCATAACCTAATACAAAGTAGTTGCATGAAAATTAACTGCACTAAAACCAGAGCTGCAAGACGATGTTGACAGTCCACTATCGACTTTCAAAAATACAGTCTCCGAGTTTTGGTGTGGGCATATCCAGGCCTTTTAATGTTTCTCTCCAGTTGTTCTTTTTCGTTCAAATTCGTGAGAAGAACAATGTGGCTCGTCGGATCTTCATGGACAATAAGTAATTCGGAAGCTAATGGTCCTGGGATACAGTGCACTGCCCAAATCGTTTTTAAATTTTCTATTAAAACCATACTGACATTAAGCATAAAACAAAGTGAAAGTGAGATATAGGAACAATTAGTGGTAAAGGAATCTGAATAAAAAAGTCACGCTGACAAGTCTGACTTTTCTCTCAAGATCAAGGAAAAATTTATTTGGATCTAGACCCGTCCAACTTGATTTATATCAATGGTTAATTATGTGAATCTTTTATTTAGATCCACGTGAGACCCGACAATCGGATCCACCTGCCCATCCATTCGCCAATAGAAATTTATAACCTTGTAGATAGGAAAAAGGTATACCAGATCTTCACTTTATACCCAAGTTTTTCACGTGCAATTAACATAGCGTAGACAAGTTGAACCGTAAAATATGATAATAAGAAGACGACCAAACAAAAGATGTCGACAAGGAGGTGTTCAAAGAAAAAAAAAGAAAAGAGATTAGCTGCCGCATGAGGATATCACGAACAAAACCGAGGGATGCTCTACATGAGATATCTACTTTCTCCAGACTTATGGGGCAATATGTCAAACAATATCAACTGATATGATGATGACCGACTAGATATACTGGCATCTACTAAGAATGATGGTTGATGTACACTTGAAAGCAGGCACACCTGCAAAGTACACCCGACGTGCAAATGCGCAGGCACACATGGTCAGCTCCCAACGATGGTGTCGTACATGCGCACCGAGCGAATTGAGAAGGGTACCAAATCTTCCATGGAATCTGAGGATCTTTCCACCTGTTGAAGGAAATGAAAAGTGCTTCCCTTTCTTGATACCAAATGGTCCATAAGTTCTTTAGCATTTTAGGAAATGTGAGCGGGCGAATCGTAACATGTCCAAAATTATCTCTTATATAACCAGAATACATAGTCATTTACACTCCGGGTTTACTAGCTTATTATGCAATATTGGAAAGGGAGGTATTTCAACCACAAGTTGGTCACTCAGAATCTCCACGAACAGATCCCCACTGGTTAACCGAGTTAGAATACCAAGGTACAAGACTGGCATTAAACATTTTAGTGGGTCCAATCTTGTGTTAGAGCTCTAAACATTGAGACAATCTTTCAGCGTCTCTATCGCTGTGGTGGTTAGATTGGATTTGTCTCAATTTTAGAAATGGATTTTTGGGTACAATGCAAATACTGAAAGCCAAAAGCCTTTGGAAAAGTACAAATTGCGCTTGGTAAAGACTCCTTTGTAAAACAAATGAAAGTTTAATTAGTGTTTGGTAAAAAAAATTTTGCAAAGGGCTTTGGTTGTAATTATTCAATATTTTTTTTATATTTTTTGAAAAATCAAATCCTTTGCCATCGGCTAGCCAGACCTGGCATCAGTGGCTGTTGTCCAACCCCTGGCAAGAGCTGCTTGAGGTTGCCTGATCCGAAGCGATGGCTACCTAAGGTTGCGTGACCCCAAGCGGCCCTTAGTCAGGGTCATCCTCATTGAGGTCACTACATCCAAGCACCACCACCCATGAGGTGCGATCTCGATAGGGGTGAGCAAAAGCATGGTGGATAGATTACAGATCTGGACTATGTACCCGACCAAGTTATAATCGGTTCCCCTTTTTTGGACCCTATACCCTATCCTATTTACATTGGACCCTGTACTCGACCCACTCTAATTTTTCGGTCCGGTTCTAGGGTTAACCCTGTTTTATATTGGAACATGTTTTGCAACCGCTCATCCTATATGACTTTTCATTTGTCTAAGCAAAATTCATAACATTATATATACATTAGTAACAAATATGGATCTAACATTAGTCTTATTCACACAATATTACATGAAACTTTTTATTTGTCTAAAATGGTTAACAAATCTTTGATGTAAACACTTCTCCAAAAGTGAAATCAACATAACTCATCATCCAAAAGTGAAATTAGGCGAGCCAATCCATGTGGTATAAAATCTCTAACAAAAACCTAAAATTCATATATATATAATATATAATCAACACGAAATCATGTTTTAAAGACATATGTAAAAATTATGATTTAATAAAATATATTTACTTATAAAATGAGAAACTCAATAAAGTTTATTTTTTTAATAATCGGGTTCAGGGTTTAGGGTAGGTTTCAGACCTGGACCCTGTACTCGATCTTGTTATAACCGGTTCCCCTTTTTTGGACCATGTACCCGACTCTGTTTGCATTGGACCTTGTTCCCGACCCTATTTTTAGGGTGGGCCAAACAGGGAACCGGGTTTACCCTGTCTAGTTGCACACCCTTAGATCTCGGTACTAACAACAAACCACAAATTGCTAAAATAAGTGAGAGAAACATGGGTATATGAGAAACTTAATGAGGAAAAATGGAGAAAAAAAAGGGGTCTATAAATGGCATTTGCCCCAAGGCAGAAAGGGCAAAACTGATCCTCCCCTCAGGTTTGTTCTCAATGCTGATTTTCATCCCAAAACTCCTTTCAAAATTGCTGCCAAACACCCCACCATTTTTCCAAGGGCTTTCTGAAAGCCGTATTAAATGCAACCTTAATGCTCTCATGTTCCAGCCATTTGAAGAGGTGTGATATGAGGTTTTCCTCATGCCATTACCCGTGAAACTCGCCAATATGTCATGTCCCCTTGAGGAGAAGGAGAAGAAGACACGGTTCCTGTCTCGTTAATACATGGTGTAGAAAGTAGACGCTTTGATTGAGAGGCCGTATGTGTATTTGGTTAATTACATTAAAAGGAAACCCATGGCTGCTTCTTCTTGAACGTGCACGTCTCCGTCGTACAATAATTTACCTGGGAAAAACAATGATCGGTGGGATGCAATTCTTTATCCCAAAACGTCAGTCAACTTAATCAGGGGCTTGTTCATCAATGTCTGTAGGAAATCTGGAGTCTGCAACTTGGATTTAATTGACAAATTTTATCAGATCTGACTGACATTTGCTAAAGAAAACAAATTAAATGGGAGGAGCGGAACCTCTCTCTCTCTCTCTAAGATCCTATGTCCATATTCGTAACATGCAAACCCAACATAAAATATGCGCCTGTAAACTGACAGCTCTGAAACTAGAGAGGCCATACGATGTTGAAAGTTCGCGGTTGACTTCCGAAACCGCATCATCCGGGTCTGGTGGAAGTTTCGAGGCCTTTTAATGGGTCTCTGCAGGTGTTCATTTTCGTCCGTATCTGTAAGTAAAATTAAATGCGGCTCATCCGGTTTCTTTATGGACTACAATTAGTTAGGCAGCTAGTAGTCCTAGGATTCGGTACGAGGTGCTCGAATCGTTTTTAGTGATCCTAATATAACCGTGTTGGCACGTGAGTGTATGTTAAATACAGAGGCATCTCATTACAAAGAGAAACATTAGATTATTATGTACGTCAGTCCAAGAGAAAGGATAATGCAGACAAGTCGCATTTTCTATCCGAGATCAAGGAAAAACTTGTTTGGGTGGACTTCATCTGTATCAATGGTTGATTTTTGAATCTTTTATTTAAGACCCACGTGAGAGCCAACAGCCAGGACCAGCTCCCCAAGCATTTGCTAATGAGGGTCCACAATCATATAGATAGAAAATAGTTACACCATGTCTGTGCTTAATCACACTCATAGATTAGTCTCGGTGTCAAATCTGAGATTAAATAGAAAAGAGCGAACGCTAGATGTAGTTAAGCGGGTGTTCAAGAATAGTGGAATTAGCTAGGGCCTGAGGATAGCACAAACCGTCTAAGAATTGCTCTACATATGACATCTATTTCTCCAAAATTATGGGGCAATATGGCAAATAACGTCAAGTAAAGGGACAATGACCAATGATTATATGGTGGTATGTTCTTAAAATGATGAAGGATGTACACTTGAAAGCGCGCACTTGCAAAATGTACGCAGTATCCATAAAAACAGGCACACGTGTTTAGCTCTCAATGATGGTATCCTATATGCGTGACGAGCCAATCGAGAAGGACTCCAAACTTTCCATGTACTCTAGCGATCTTTCCACTGGTTTAAGGAAATGACATGCACTTCTTTTTCTCCATAACGAGTAGTCTATAAGTTTTTTTGTTGCTATGATATGTGAAGGAGCAAATAACAACAGATCCAAAATCATCTCTTATGGTGTGAAGTCAAATTCTCTGTGGGGCAGTTAAGTTTATTTTGCAAAATTAAAAGGGAGGCATTTTAACCGAGTTAATCGAGTTAGACTAACAAGGCATAAGACCGCAACACACTTCAGTGCACTAAGCAGTCCAATCTTGTGTATGAGTTTTTAACATTAAGACAGCTTTTGCATACAAGTTAACTCTAGATTTCCATACTGCACGATTGTTTGATATTTGCATTCAATTAACATGTGTGGAGAACTAAAGATGATAGTGCAACAGAGAAGATCGGGATGACAAAACTCAAATCTGAAGCAATTATCATGTAGTAGAAAGAAAGGAAGTTATTGTGGAAGCCAAGCGATCAAGCAGTAAAATACAAAAAAATAAATCAGACACCAAATGTACGTGGTTCCGTCATAGTGACCTACGTCCACGAAGAGAGCAGCAATGAATTCCAATATAGATCGAGCGATACAACGGAGATCATAATCACAATCGAGTTACTTAAGCACTCTTAGTAATTCCCAAGTTCCAATTACATCAATCTTGTCAATTCTCATTGTTAGGGATTGCACATTGATTTTATAAAAATAACCATAGCAAGCAATCCTCTCAGGCAAAATAAAGTAATCAAATAACAAAATTAGACGAATGCTCCAAAAAAATCATTATCGTAACTCATCCAAATTCGGACTAAGTCTCCGCACTGCAAATCCATTACATTTTGAAGAAAGAGTACAAAACAATTAAGAAATTTTTTTAATAAAAATGTTTGCCTTCACCCGCCAACAATCGTTAAAATTCGAAAAAGAAAATGGTTTGCATGGAGGAGCACAGTTCATCTGGTTTGCATGGAGGAGCACAGTTCATCTTGGTAGCATGCAGAACCTAATACAAAATATTTGCATGCAAATTAACTGCACTAGAGCTAGAGCTGCAAGACGATGTTGACAGTTCACCATTGATTTTCAAAGATACAGTCTCCGAGTTTTGGTGGGCATATCCAGGCCTTTTAATGTTTCTCTCCAGTTGTTCTTTTTCGTTCAAATTCGTGAAAAGAACAATGTTGCTCGTCGGATTCTTCATGGGAAATAAGTAATTCGGAAGCTAATGGTCCTGGGATACAATGCACTGCTCCAATCTTTTTTAAATGTTCTATTAAAACCATACTGACATTAAGCATAAAAGAAAGTGAAATTGAGATATAGGAACAATTAGTGGTAAATGAATCTGAATACAAAAAGTCACGCTGACAAGTCTGGCTTTCCTCTCGGGATTACGGAAAAATTTGTTTGGATAGATCGTTGAACTTGATTTATATCAATGGTTAATTATGTGAATCTTTTATTTAGATCCACGTGAGACCCGACAATCGGATCCACCTGCCCATCCATTCACCAATAAAAATCTATAACCTTGTAGATAGAAAAAATGCATACCATACTCTACCAAAAAAAAAATGTATACCATATCTTCACTTTATACCCAAGTTTTTCACGTGCAATTAACATAGCGTAGGTTAGTTGAACCGTAAAATTTGATAATAAAAATAAGACCAAACAATAGATGTCGATAAGGAGGTGTTCAAGAACAGAAATGAGATTAGCTGCGGCATGAGGATATCTTGAACAAAACTGAGGGAGGCTCTACATAAGATATCTACTTCTCCAAAGTTATGGGGCAATATGGCAAAGAATATCAACTGATATGATGATGACCGACTAGATATACTGGCTTCTACTAAGAATGATGGTTGATGTATACTTGAAAGCAGGCACACCTGAAAGCCAAAACCCTTTGGAAAAATACAAATTGCGCTTGTTAAAGACTCTTTTGTAAAAATATTATAAGTTTATTTAGTGTTTGGTAAAAAAAAATTGCAAAGGGCTTTGGTTGCAATTATTCAATAAGTTTATGTTTTTTGAAAAATCAAATCCTTTGCCATGGGCAAGCCAAACCTGGCGTCAGTGACTATTGGCCAACCCCTGGCAAGAGCTGCTTGAGGTTACCCGATCCCAACCGATGGCTACCTAAGGTTGTGTGACCCCAAGCGGCCCCTAGTCAGGGTCATCCTATTGAGGTCACTACATCCAAGCACCACCACCAATGAGATGCGATCTCGGTACTAACAACAAACCACAAAATGCTAAAATAAGTGAGGGAAACATGGGAATATGAGAAACATAATGAGTGAAAAATGGAGAGAAAAAAGGGGTCTATAAATGGCATTTGCTCCAATGCAGAAAGGCAAAACTGATCCTCCCCTCAGCTTTGTTCTCAATGCTGATTTTCATCTCAAAATCCCTTTCAAAATTGCTGCCGAATACCATTTTTCCAAGAGGTGAGGGCTTCAAGGGCTTTTTGAAAGCCTTATTAAATGCAACCTTAATGCTCTCGGGTTCCAGCCATTTGAAGAGGTGTAATATGAGGTCTTCCTCATGCCATTACCCCTGAAACTCGCCAATATGTCATGTCCCATTGAGGAGAAGAGAGAAGAAGACACGGTTCCTGTCTCGTTACTACATGGTGTAGAAAGTAGACGCTTTGATTGAGAGGCCGTATGTGTATTTGGTTAATTACATTAAAAGGAAACCCGTGGCTGCTTCTTCTTGAAAGTGCACGTCTCCGTCGTACAATAATTTACCTGGGAAAAACAATGATCGGTGGGATGCAATTCTTTATCCCAAAACGTCAGTCAACTTAATAAGGGGCTTGTTCATCAATGTCTGTAGGAAATCTGGAGTCTGCAACTTGGATTTAATTGACAAATTTTATCAGATCTGACTGACATTTGCTAAAGAAAACAAATTAAATGGGAGGAGCGGAACCTCTCTCTCTCCTAAGATCCTATGTCCATATTCGTAACATGCAAACCCAACATAAAATATGCGCCTGTAAACTGACAGCTCTGAAACTAGAGAGGCCATACGATGTTGAAAGTTCGCAGTTGACTTCCGAAACCGCATCATCCGGGTCTGGTGGAAGTTTCGAGGCCTTTTAATGGGTCTTTGCAGGTGTTCATTTTCGTCCGTATCTGTAAGTAAAATTAAATGCGGCTCATCCGGTTTCTTTATGGACTCCGATTAGTTAGGCAGCTAGTAGTCCTAGGATTCGGTACGAGATGCTCGAATCGTTTTTAGTAATCCGATTATAACCGTGTTGGCACGTGAGTGTACGTTAAATGTAGGTTACAGCATCTCATTACAAAGAGAAACATTGGATTATTATGCACGTCAATCCAAGAGAAACAATAACGCTGACAAGTCGCATTTTCTATCCAAGATCAAGGAAAAACTTGTTTGGGTGGACTTCATCTGTATCAATGGTTGATTTTTGAATCTTTTATTTAGACCCACGTGAGAGCCAACAGCCAGGACCAGCTCCCCAAACATTTGCTAATGAGGGTCCACAACCATGTAGATAGAATATAGTTACACCATGTCTATGCTTAATCACACCCATAGATTAAACTCGGTGTAAAACCTGAGATTAAATAGAAAAGAGCGAACGCTAGATGTAGTTAAGCGGGTGTTCAAGAATAGTGGAATTAGCTAGGGCCTGAGGATAGCACAAACCGACTAAGAGTTGCTCTACATGTGACATCTAATTTTCCAATACTATGGGGCAATATGGAAAAGAACGTCAAGTAATGGGACAATGACCAATGATTATATAGTGGTATGTTCTTAAAATGATGAAGAATGTACACTTGAAAGCGCGTGCACTTGCAAAATATACGAAACATCCATAAACACAGGCACAAGTGTTTAGCTCTCAATAATGGTATCCTATATGCGTGACGAGCCAATCGAGAAGGGCTCCAAACTTTCCATGTAATCCGGCGATCTTTCCACCGGTTGAAGGAAATGATAAGTACTTCCTTTTCTCCATAACAAGTAGTCCGTAAGTTCTTTTGTTGCTATGAAATGTGAAGGAGCTAATAACAACAGATCCAAAATCATTTCTTATGGTGTGCAGTCAAATACTCTGTGGGGGCAATTCAGTTTATTCTGCAAAATGAAAAGGGAGGCATTTTAACCGAGTTAATCGAGTTAGACTAACAAGGCATAAGACCGCAATCCATTTCAGTGCGCTAAGCAGTCCAATTTTGTGTACAGAGTTTTTTAACATTATGACGGCTTTGTCACACAAGTTAGCTCTAAATTTCCATATTGCAGGATAGTTTGATATTTGCAGTCAATTAACATGTGTGGAAAACTAAAGATGATAGTGTAATAGAGAAGATCAGGATGACAAAAGTCAAATCTGAAGCAATTATCATGTAGTAGCAAGAAAGGAAGCTGTTAAAATCAACGTAAAAATATTAAAGAAATAGATCATAAATTATAAGGATACCGAAGATTTACGCAATTCGAATCGAATATGGAAAACCAGCAACAAATAATACATTTTAATAAAATGAT
This sequence comes from Melaleuca alternifolia, assembly GCA_019926035.1. NCBI lineage: Eukaryota > Viridiplantae > Streptophyta > Magnoliopsida > Myrtales > Myrtaceae > Melaleuca > Melaleuca alternifolia. The sequence continues at coordinate 83,599 of JAGKPW010000327.1, forward strand.
CAAAATTTATTATCGCTAACATAACCAAAATCTAAACCGCACAACCACGTGTTCTCATCCTTTTGTTTTTTTTTTCTTAAATACAAATACTCATATATATAGTAATATTTGTGTGCCCTCTTCCTTAGATAATTTGAAAAATTCTAATCCAAATAAGATTTCTTTCTCAATAAATTTGATTTAACAAAATAGATATTGAGACGTAAACGTGAGATGTAAATCTCACAAATATCTGCAAAAGAAAATGGATGAATGGCAGGAGCGGAAATCTCTCTGTCTCTCTCCCTCCCAAGATTCTTAGGTTCAACTTCGGACCACGTAGAATCTAATATAAATTATTTGCACGTAAATTGGCAGCATCGAAACTAGAGCTGCAAAACGATGTTGACAGTTCAGTTGACTTCCAGGAACCAACCATCTAGGTCCGGAGGACATATTTCTTTCTAGTTCCTTTCCATTGGACTTTGTGAGTAGCATCAAATGCGGCTCATCGGGCTTCTTCATGGACAAGAATTGGTTATGCAGCTAATGGTCCTGGGACAGTGTGCGATGCTCAAGTCGTTTTTAAAATTTTCTCGTAAAACCATCCCAGCATTAAGGAGAAAACGTGAATGAATTTCAAATGTAGTGGCAATTGATGGTAATGGAATCTTTTTTTTTTGTAACTGAGGTGTTCGGGCTAATTTGTGCGTACCTCGACTATTCCTCAAAGGAGACTAACACAGTAATCCACCACCATAGCTCCCCCACTTAAATCATAGACGCTTCCCTAGAGAATCGAACCCAAGACCTCAATAAAGTGTAAATTTGCCCTAACCAGCTGGGCTATCTAGGGATGGGTGTAACAGAATCTTTATGCCAAAAGAAACATTGAATAATTATACAGATCCAATCTTAGCGATAACAGATCATAAACAAAGTCATGTTTTTCTCAAATCAAGGAAAATTTTGTTTGAATCTAAATCAATTGGATTTGATCTATTTCAAGTGTTGATTATGTGTATCTTTTATTCCAAAGGATGTTGTGAATCTTTCTTGGATATAATAACTATTCGTTAGGTAAGGATATGTGATAAAAAATAGCTACCCTATATCTACGCTAATCGACACCAAGTTTTTTGTGCAATTCTTTGCATTGGCTATCCTAAGCAGGAAACTTGATATTGAAAAAAGGACCAAACGCCAGATGTAGGTAACGGGAGTTCAAGAACAGAAGTGGAATTTGCTACATACGACAGGAAGATATGGCAAAGCACATCAAGTAATGTGACATTAACCAATTACATATACTAGCATGTTCAGAAATGGTAAAGTATGCACACTTGAAAGCACATGCACCTTCGAAGTAAATGCGACATTCACATAGGCAGGCACACATGACCAGCTCTAAATAACAGTGTACTATATGGGCACCAAGCGAATTGAGAACGGTTTCAGACTTTCCGTAAATCCAACGATCTTTCCACCAATTGAAGGAGATGAAAAGTATTGACTTTTTTGTATATCGTATGGTCCATAAGTTCTTTCATTCCTTTGAAATGTGAGGGAGCGAATAACAGCAGATCCAAAATTCTCTCTTTTCTGACTAGAATACGAAGTCAAATACTCTCTCGAGTGATGAAGTTTAATCTGCAAATATTGAAAAGGAGATATTTTAATCACAATAACTTCGCTGTAGAAGTGTAAAATGTCCACAAGCAAAATCCCGCTGCCTAACCGAGTTAGATTAACAAGGCACAATACCAGAATAGAACATTTCAGTGCATCAAGCGGTGCCATCTTGTGCATGAGTTTTAACATTGAGACATCTTTAGTCTGCAAGTTAACTCTGAGTTGCAATATTCCAGGATAGTTTGATATTGGACCATATTTAGTCATGTAACCCTGCATAAAATTAAAATGATCCTTCAACAAAAAAGACCAGGAACTTATAACGTAGTAGGAAAAAGAAAAAGAAAAAACCGCAACTTGTAGTAAAGTATCATCTACTTGATGTACTTCTTGCACTCTTTAAAACACAAGTCCCATGTGAATGTCTGTTATGTGAACTTTAAAATTTCTTAAGACCTTAATCTCAACTTAAAATTGACTGACATCACACGCGAAAATATAAAAACAAGTCATTGACAGATGCTCATGTTGGGGACTTAGTGTCCAAGTCCCCTAGAATAAGTGAATGAGAAGTCCCACATTGGACAAGAGACAACAAAGTGATGATATATATTAGGGAACCTCACAACAGGCACCATTCATACATGTTTAGTTAAAAACTGAATTTCATATCAACGAAAATGCATCATTCATTCAAGTAGGTTTGGTTGAGCTCGAATCAACATTTTCACGAAATTATCTTAAGGAGACAACTTACATTCGTTGGGCTCGAATCAACATTTCAGGAAATTTTTCTTTCGAATCAATCAAGCAGGTTTGGTTCATCTTACTTTGTTATTCCTGAACACTGTCCAACTATTCATTTTGCTTTGCTGTTTACAAACACTGTCCAACTATTCATGGCTAGCGTAGTGGAAATGGGTCTGGTGCCTTTCGTCTTGGGTGACTTTCCCAATTTTCAGCCGTCCGATCTAAATTGAACAGATGTCATTTTTTTTAAACAAAAACTCTACCCTATTAATGGGGGCCGTCCGATTCTTATTCATTTAAGTAGGTTTGGTTGAACTCAAATAAACATTTTCACGAAATTGTCTTAAGGAGACAACTTGCATTTGTTGGGCTTGAATCAACATTTCAGGAAATTTTTCTTTCGAATCAATCAAGCAGGTTTGGTTCATCTTACTTTGTTATTCCCGAACACTGTCCAACTATTCATTTTGCTCTACTGTTTACGAACACTATCCAATTGCCTTTGCTTTGTTTACGAACACTGTCCAACTATTCATGACTAGCGTAGCGGAAATGGATTCGGTGCCTTTTCGTCTAGGGTGACTTTCCCCATTTTCAGCCGTCCGATCTAAATCAAACGGATGTCGTTTTAAAAAAAACAAAAACTCTCCCCTATTAATGGGGGCCGTCCAATTCTCATTCATTCAAGTAGGTTTGGTTGAGCTTGAATCAACATTTTCACGAAATTGTCTTAAGGAGACAACTTACATTCGTTGGGCTCAAATCAACATTTCATGAAATTTTTCTTTCGAATCAATCAAGCAGGTTTGGTTCATCTTACTTTGTTATTCCCGAACACTATCCAACTATTCATTTTGCTTTGTTGTTTACGAACACTGTCCAATTGCCTTTGCTTTGTTTACGAACACTGTCCAACTATTCATGACTAGCGTAGCGGAAATGGATCCGGTGCCTTTCGTCTGGGGTGACTTTCCCCATTTTCAGCCGTCCGATCTAAATCGGACGGATGTCGTTAAAAAAACAAAAAAACAAAAACTCTCCCCTATTAATGGGGCCGTCCGATTCTAAATTGGATGGTCCTCAAGGCAAAGTCACCTACCAAAGTGGTAGGTGATCCGGAGCGGTCGGCCACGCTTTGTAACGCCTTTAGAAATGAGTAAGTTCCATCCTTCATGATGTGGCATTTTTCTACTGTTAAAATTAAAATGATTGGAATCCAAACAAACTATACATAAATAAACGTTTGGCCACTATGTCGTGCAAAAATTACTAAAAAAAGATAACTTCTCCTGGCTTACATAACGTTAGGATAAGCGAACATCAACTGATTAATTTCTCCAGGGAGCAGAAATCCTAGAAAGTAGCAAATAGAAGTAGTCTTAAAAATAGTCTAACGTGATACTTTGTATGTCAAATTCTTAAGAATCTTTTTAATCGCCACCAATAGCATTGTCTCTGAATTATTTTTATTATTTTCAATTTGGATATCAAAGCTTAAAATCTTTACCCAGGCACTTCCCTTAAGAATGTTAGATTTTCTTAGGCGTGGGTAGGGTGGATTAGACCTAAGTAGATGGCCAAGGCTGAAAATGAAATACACGTGCTCGAGCCCGTGTGTATTGTGTTTGGGTCTAGATAAACCCATCGAGTTGTCAATCCATGATCAAGTTTGATGCAATAGTTTAGTGAAGGAAAACAGAGCTATTGATTATTGTGGCGCATCTCTTTTATAAGAAAAGTAAGTTAAAAGACCGGAAGTTAAACACCGAACATCTATATGGCATTAAGGAAAAACAATTTGGACCATGTGTTTCCTCAACAATGTTCCTCCAACTAAGTATGTATCATGTATGAATTGCAAGGTAGAGGTGGCTAGGGCCATGACGAAGCATGGCGGGGTGGATGAGCTAAGTAAGAAAGGAATAGAGAGAAAATAAGTTAATTTTCTTTAGTTGTGACTAAAGCCATCCACACGAATATGATTTAATGCTCTTTCCATCAATTCAACAAGTTAGTTGAAGGGATCCCTCAATTTATTTGTTAAACTACTTAATTATTAAATCACAATTTCATCTAATAATTTAAATATTTAAAACAATCAACCATGATGTTATAAAATTTTACATGACTCCTTATTTGTCTATTTGATCTAAGTGGAGTAGACATGGACTATTTTTACATTATGTTGGCAGTAAAACATCCCCGACTATGTTCAATTTTGTCTTCATTGATAAAAATGATAGTAAGTTTCCACTTCGTTTAAGAAAAATTACACTAACGTGTTTTTCAGTTGAAACAATAGAGCATAAGAAACACATTTAGTCATAAAACTAGCCGTCAACTCGGAACCCAAAAAAAAAAAATCACTTTCTTTTAGCACTTAACACTAAGAAGATCAGAGATTTTCTTTTGGAATTTCATCTGCAAATGAAAACATGGCGATTCTCTTTAAAATGTGAAAGTAGGATTGTCCAAGAGTACATGGCCCAAGTGGGAGAGCATCTCCAGTTTACCGACCAAGAAAAGAACACTTCGAACAAGAGTTCCGTGCTGCAAGAAAATAACTAAAACTTGAAAATCGAAACCCATCAAATGAGAAATGATCCTGAAAATGAACGAAAATAAAAAGTGAAGATCTCGTATCTTCTTCACAAACTGAATAGAGAAGGGATAAAAATGAGATGCCAAGGACATATACTTGTCATTTATGCATTTCTTCTGAAGATCCCCTTAGAAGAGTGACATGTAATCCATTAGGGGAAAGACTCTATGGTAGCAATAGTGGCGGATTGACTTATTTATTTTGTGTCGTTCTTCATCCTTGTACATTGCTTAGGTCTAGTAGATGGCAATTGGGCAGTAAAACTTCTAATTTATCCATAAGCAATTTATCAATTTCAACACAATAGGTCAGATAAAAAGAATCCGAATAAATCATCACTTGAAGAGCAGGCATGGATCAAATGAGGCCAAAGACAGACTCAACGCGTCAAAATACCTTGTTATCGGTTTAAGATTGACAAGAACCCTCGAAAAGTGCTCGGACAGGTCATAATTAGCCTCTGAATTGGTCAGACCAATTTGATTGAACCAACTGAAGTCAACGCCAGAAGTCAATGCAATATAACTATCGGTAAATACAGATCAACAATTGTTGCGACTTCTCCGAAGGTGCATCACCTAAGTTGACTAATGGATTACAAAGTTTAATTTAGTTTGAGCTCTCCCAAGCTCATACCCATTCGCGACTTATGTAAAATTAATTTTTATTTGGAGTTGCCACCAATCTATTTTTTGATGGGTTGATTAGAAACCCAAGTAAAATATCGAGAAATATGATTTACTCCTATGAACCAGAGACTATGGGTATAGAGACTTGATTACGCTAGATTATTCTAACGTCCTTTTGATACATTTTCTTTTATTTAATTTTTTTTTCAAAGCAACTTAAATTGATTTTAGTTAATTTTTTAATATGCATGGTGATCACATGGGTACACAAACATTAATATAAAACAACAGACAAATATAATCTAACTAAACAAGTAAAATGATTTTTTTTATAATCTATGTATGCATGAATAAAAATTTAAATTTTTTTTGGTATTTTGTTATATTCCTAATATGCAAATAAACTATGCTGCATGAATGAAGCCTCAAATATTTTTTTTGGGATCTTTTTACATGTGGACTACACTAATATGCAATGTGTATAGCTAAAAGCTAACTCTAAATGCAACTAGTCGTGCTGTATGCAATTCTAAGTTAAGCTAAGATATGTAACTGTTTAAGTGACATGCATGATCAATATGCAATTTTCCTAATTAACGAAACTAATATCCAACTACATGGCATGCAAACAACATTGACGACATGGCAATTATGTACCTAGCTCTACATGACAAGTGATTACGCTCGAGTCTATGACATGCACATCACCTAAAAATGTGATGTATTCTAAACTATATGATATGCATATGTTTTTATGTTTTGATGAAATTCGAGATTATTTTATTACTGAAACTAATGATCTATAGCTAGATATCATTTAATTTAAATTAAGATTTAAGTTTTCTTAATTCCTGATTTAAACTAAAATCTTATCTCAACTATAGATAATGTCCTAGAGTGCAAATTCTGACTAGAATGATTTTATTCTAACTTAAAACTAACACTTAAATTCCTTTTGGTATTTTCAAGTTAGAAAAGAATATAACTAAATGCTATATACATCTATAAAATCTCATTGAATATTATCCACAACATGATGGGGTTTTTGTAACCACAAAATCCGTTAAAATTTAAAAGTAGATAAAATCAATGAATCGCATTTCAAGCATGAGATCGGATTGATTAATTTTTTCGTGTGGTTGCGAGTCATATCTCGAGTGTGAGATCGGATTATGGACCGATGCATGTTGTGAATTAAGAATTTCAAATCTAGCATATGTCTAGGCACTTCAAGAAAAATCAAGTTAGATAACAATTTATCAAAATATTTGATTTGATTTTAGAAAAAGATTGATACCTAATTTGTGGATCGCTTCCAAATTTAAATCGAAGGAAGTCGTAACGGCCCATTCTCTTCCCCAACCCACTTCCCTCCAGCCGCATACCCCCCTGCACGCGTGGGCCCAGCCCGGCCTATCTCTTCGCCGGTGACGTCGCCGGATTTCGACGGAAAAGAGCTGTCGTCACCGCTGCGTCGCACCGAGAATCTTGGGGTCAATCTTGATTTTTTTTTTGTTTTTCGGGTCAAAACCAATCTTGAGTTTCAAGTGTGAATTTCGTGGAAAAATTAGACTCAACCACGGACCGTTGCTATCAATTAGACCCAAAAACTTGGAATTAACTGCCAATTTACCTCCTAATTCCTGATTAGTGTGATTATTCGCCCTAATAGATGATTGTCAATTTGGTGGTTAGGTGCCAATTGGGAGACTTTTGAATAAATTAAGGGTGATTTAGTAATTTTAGCCAAATTAGGAGTAAATTAGTAAAATTGAATAATTAGTGGGTGAATTGGCCATGTTTTAGTATTAGCTACCTTGATTAGTAGCTAATGAGAATTAAATTATAAATTTGAAAGATTGAAGATATTTTATTAATGATGGCCAATTATGGCCAAATTAGGGTTTTTAAGGATAAATTGGTGAAATTGGTTTGTTAGAGGCGAAATTGACAATTTAAATAGCTTTAGTATTTATTAAATTAGCTAGTGGAAGTTAAGTTGGAAATTGGGAAAATTTTGAAAATAATTTATTAATTTTGCTCAGTTATGGCCCAATTAGGGTTTATAAGGGCAAAATCGTTTAATTTTGGAATTTAGAGGCAAAATGGAAAGTTATTGACTACAATTAAACTTAATAATCAGCTGGGAGAGAATAGATTGGTAAATTGATCAATTAGGAGTAATTATTTAGCTTTTGCTTAATTAAGGGCAAATTATTTAATTTTAGATATTTTAGGATATTTTAGTATAAATTATCGGAATTATGTGATTGGCCAAATGACTGCCAATTAAGGTGATAACGCTCGTCAATTATCGAATGTGAGACTTTGAATTCAACATAAGGACTTGGGAGAATCCTTAATTGTGGATCCAGGCGGTTGATTTTTAAAATTTTTGGTGGATTTATCCTAAAATTGATTGTGCTTTATTGTGTTTAATTATTTATTATTCCTAATTGCACCAATGATGGTTATTTGTGAATATTTCGTGGTTGATTCATGACTAATTGATTGTGCAGTGATGGTTATTTAATTATATTGATTGTGATTGATTGAAGGATTAGAGGTTGGTGTGATGTGAGCACTAGTGAGAACGAAATAAACAGGCTTGGAAGCACGTGAGGCACGAGAATTAGATTAATTAGGTGGATAGGGAGGAATTCCTCCTTGAGAGCCAGATGAGGCTGGAGGCTCCCACTGATGTGGATTAATTGATTTATATTGTCATATTTTATTAGGAGAATTCTGAAAGTCAGGAAATTATTTCTGATTTATCTTTTTGATTGAATATATATATATATATATATATATATGTTTGACCTCTTTGGGGGTCTTTTGTAGACATTGAATTAGTTTATCTGAATTGATGAAATTTTTGAATACCCCAAAATTTGTTTGGGATTTATTTATTATTTCTGCAGTGTATTTATTTATATATCTATATTATTGATATTAACGATCAGCGGTTATAAAATTAACTTTTAATTGGTTGATGACGACTTCTAGAAACGTCGTGAATTTATCGATCAATGATGACCATTTTCGGGGACTACTGCATGCTCGGATGTGGGGCATGATAGAAGTGGATCACGAATGAAAACTACAGAGAGCAACTCAAGGGAGCGCTAATGGCCAGGACTTTTGTCTCTTACGTTCGGTGCGAGCTTCTAACTTTTAAATCCTTTCATGAGTCACTGTGTTTGAGCCTCCCCCGACGACTTTGACCGAGCAATTCACTCTGGCCACTATGTCTCAAAGACATAAGAAAGTGGCGTCCTCTGCATGATGAAACTGCGGGATAATTTGCCAGATCACGCCAAAAGGCCATGTAGTTTGCAATTTTATCGCTTGTCGGTGTTGTCGGCAATGTGATGAACAGCAGCAGTGGGGGTTTGCTGCGTGGTGTCCGCCTCGCAGCTATGTTCGGCCCCTAAGACAACAGCAAATCGGCCCAAAAAAGAAGCCGCAGTGTTCGTTTATGAGCCGCTGGACGGTGCTGATAGCTAATCCAGAGTGAGTTAAATCGATAGCTTCGAAGCTCCGGCGACAGCCACGGGTAGTCTTCTGCCGTCAAGGGACCAGCAGTCAATGATTTCTTAAACTCGTAGAAACCAGGGCTGTAATCACTTGCAGAAGTGTGTCGAGAAGGAAGGAGCCGCCGTGACTACTGGGCCCGAGAAGTAACGAAGGCGCCTGTGAGGCTAAGAGAGGCAAAGCTCCGTGACAGCAAGGACTCGATGACCACTTCCCCGCGTAGAGTATTGCGTCTCTCTTTTCTTTGTATCGTGAGGGCCCAAATAGACATGAGTCTATTTTCGGATTCATAATTTTGATTGAATAAATAAATAGATTTGACTTTCTGTGGGTCCTTTGGAAACATTAAATCGGTTTATTTGAGTTGATGAAAATTTTCAAATACCCTAGGTTTTGTCAGGGATTAAATTATTGCTTCTGCCTTGTTTAGTTGTTTAGTTATTTTATTATTTTTATTTGGTTGGCGATAACTCCTGGGATTGTCGCAAATTTATCGACCAGCGAGGGCCATATTCGGGGACTATTGTGTGCTCAGATTTGGGGCGTAACAAACATAATGTAACGGATAACATTGACGTGCATTATTTGAATTTCTTTGACGCTGTTGAATTTCCCATCGTCCCAAGCATGTCCACCTAGGCCTCCGACTAGACATATTGATTTAATTGGGTATAGATTCGGGATCGGTTCAAAATATGCTCCAATTGCTTCAAGATGTTCTTCAAGTAAAATCCAACAACTTTGCCAACCGTTGCAAGAGATGAGAAGTGCCTTGCAATCTCTTTACCAATAGGTCCAATCATTTTTTTTTTGGGGTCAAAGAAACATCATTCATATAACTGAGGTGGTGGAAAACACGTAATATCAAAGTCCAAACATAAAATGAGAAATAGATCTCACGGGAGATTAGAGACCCAACTAGACGGAAGGGTACCAGCACTATGAGACTTAACTAACCATTCTGCAGCCTTGTTGGTCTGACGAGGTTTGAAAATAACATGGATATCCTTCATCCGGCCCAAGATCTGTCAACAGTCCATAACAAAGGGAGCTAAGGCCCAAGGGACATCACACCGGCCCATAATGAACTCCACCAAAGATAAGCTATCACTTGATAAGTACACGGACATATCGGCTTTAGTTCGTGCGATATACCATCCCAGCAGATCAAATCGAGACTCTTCCATCCACAATAACCCTTGCAGGATAGCTAGGGTTTCGTCCATACACGCCGATTGAGCAGAGATGTGCTTTGCGAATCCAGAAATACATACCTCATCCGTTCCTCTACAAATCCTAGTGATCGAGTTCGTCTCTCTTCCTTCCAGCCACGAACAATCAACGTTGAGTTTCAGAGTACCCGGGGCCGGCGGCTTCCAACTCTGCACGTTTGAGGTACAATCTTTCACTTTCTGCTTATCGATGGTGTACCATCTTTCAAAAAGTTGTTGGGAGATGATAGTCTCGTTGATTAATTGATTTGGTTGAGTTATCCGCCCTTGAAATGTATAGACGTTCCGAGGCTTTCAGATGAGCCAGAGAATGTGAGCAAAGAGAGCTTTTTGGTGAGATGTAGCCCTAGATTGGAGGTAATCACATATCCATTTGTCAGTTCGTGTTATAGAATTGGGGGAAACATCGAAACTAAAGATAGGGTTTAACCAAACCTGTTTTGACTATTCATAGAGCACGAAGAGGTGCTCGGTTGATTTCGGGAGTTGATGGCAGAGGGGGAAAATAAGATCATGTATGATTTTCCTCTTGAATAAATTGCATTTTGTGTAAAGCCCTTCATTACATAAACTCCACATGAACTGTTTGATTTTAGGATAAGTCTGTAGGTTCCAAATCTCAGTCCAGAGTGTTTTAGGAATCAAGTAGGAAGGTGATGCTAGAGTTTCTGTGCTTGGGATGCCTCTCTCTCTTAGCTTATAGTATGCACTTTTAATAATGTAATTCCCCGAGTTGTGGCCGATCCAGATTAATCTATCAGGTCTAGGAATAACTCCAAGGGGAGTAGCTTGTATCCCCTCTAAAATTTCTGAGTTAAAGAGATTCTGAATAAGCTGAAAGTTCCAAGTCCTTGTGTTTGGATCAATTATGTTTGCTACCGTCATAGGGTCCTCTCGATTAACAGGCCCTCCAATTTTCCCTGCCAACAACCACCTATCCTCTCTAAGATTGATAGATCTCCCATCACTAACTTCCCATTTTAACTCAGATTCAAGAGTGTCCCGGCCCAGTAGAATACTCTGCCAACCCCATGATGCTCTAGCCCCCTTTTTTGCATCCCAGAATGATCCATGGGGAAAGTAAAGCCCTTTGAAAATTCTACTCCATAAAGCCTCTAGGTTATGATTTAATCTCCAAGCTTGTTTATCCAACAATGCCTTGTTTACATCAGCTAAGTCTTTGAAACCCATCCCTCCATGTTCCTTCCTCTTCTTTAAATAATCCCAGCTTTTGGTTAGTTTGAAAGGTGAGAGAAGTAATGCCGCTCCTAATGTACCCCAATATCGAAGTCAGATACTCATCTGCATCATCTATTTTGATATGCAGTAGTAGAAATAACCATCAAACTCATGATTTAAGTTTGGAAAGAGTTTTGCTGACGGAGGCAGTACAAGTTATGTAAGCATTTTATGAAGCTTAAGTAAGCATAGGGACATACTGTATGGATGTTCCTTACGATATGGAATATGTTTCCATCAATGCCACCACGCGTCTCCGATTGCAGCAATTCTTTGTTCTCCCCTTCGTACTGAAATGTGATTGATCGGATGCATGACCCTTTACTTAGTTCAAATTCAACAATGATCTTCTTTACATTGGAATGCTTATTGCCATCGTCCTAGAATGGCGTTTTCGAGCTCCCAAATAACCCCGCAGACTTGAAGGGATAGAGCTTGTTTGAGTATGGCTCGACGTATGCTCCGATAGCTTCGAGAAAATCACCACCACTCCCGAAAAGTCCAATGACTTTCCTAGTGTTTGATGGCAAGGAAAAGTACAACCCTTCCTCTCAACCAATCGGTCCCCGCATTCTTTTGTTTGCTCGTAAGGCGAGGGAGCTAATGAAACTGTCTTTCGTATCGGAATATATAGAAAACGAACTTATGTACTCAACCGCAGGTACCGATTTAACTTGCAAACAGGCCACAAAAGCACGTACACGAGGGAAGTGACTGTGTGTTGCAATCATTAAATGAGCAAAGTAATTTGGTAGGCCCACCTCAAAAAGTGATTCATATCTACAAAATATGTCCTATATTCCAAGAATTGCGTACGTCAAGTTGCTAACAAATGTGGGAGTACATTTAATTTTGTATAGTTGCCTTTTTCTCTCTCTAGGTTTGTCTTTGTCTAATTTTAATAAAGTGAAGTTTTTTTTTTCTAATTGGTTCTCAAACAATCACGGTGATCCTCATGTATCTATGGTATGAGCTTCTCACGTGCATTTGCGATGCTATTATTGAGAATAAAAATTCATAATTCTGTCATCGATAAATGCTATGTTGATCCAGAAAAGAAAACTTATGATGGTCAAGTAGAAAAGGGAAATGAGAAAAGAAATGAGTCTAGATCCAACCTCGAAAGCCATTTAAGTGCTTCTGATGATAACTTCCATCCAAAAGTCCTACATAACTTTTTTAATTAAATGATAATTGATAAGTGGCTTTTCTTTAATTACAGAAAAAGTCCAACAAAAGGCTGCTGGAGTCTTCATAAATGATGCCGTATGGTTGTTCACTCTTCTTGACTCCCATTCGATCTCCTTCACTCTCTTTAATCATCAGTCGCCCTCGCTTGCATACTCATGCGTCACCTCTAGTGACTCTCGTTCAATCTCCTTCAATTTCACGTTCACTATCCTTCACTCTCTTTAATCATCGGTCATCCTCACTTGCCTGCTCACATGCCATCTCTCTCTCTCTATAGCATTGTGATCCACCCTTACTTCATTGGCGCAGAAAATTAGGAATCAATTCTAGAGGGAAATTAGGGCTTGGTGCTTTTAGAGGGAAAATTAGAGCGCAATTCTGGAGGGAAAAATTTGGGGTTCAATTCTAGAGGGTGGAATATCGCAAAGGAAAATACAAGTAATTTGTTGTGTTTAGTGAGTGTGTTGTTGTTTTCTATCTAATGAGCGATGTCAGTCATTATTTATTTGACTTAGTGCGATTATAGGGACCTCATGTGAAGTTGTTGTCCTTTCTTTAAGTGATCCCAAAAGGCTTTTTTTTTTGTCTTAGGCGCAAATTGGAAAAGTGCGAATGATTGATGCAAAGAAGAAGATTATTGAGTTAGAAGGTTAGATCAGTTATTGGTAATTCTAGTGCTAGTTAGAAAGGACGCAAGGATTGTAAATATAATAAAAAAAATCCATCAAAAGGCATATGAATTGAGGGGATTGTTGAGATTGACCGATGGAAGGATGCTGGCTATGGTTATGATGTTGGGGGCGCTACATACACACATACAAACACATACATACATACATACATACATACATTACATACATATGGCTGGTTTGAATTTATATATATATAAATTACATACATTATATATATATGTATGTATATGTGGAGAAGGCATATTCAGATTGACGATGGGGATTGTTTTGAATTTATCTAGATTTTAGCTGGTTTTGGTATGTTTTGAATGATTCGGTTAAATCTGAATGCAAAGAAACACTTCAATGAAAAGGCAATGTTGTTTTTGTCTATTCTTTTGGAAGTTACATTTTTTGTCTTACTTTTAGATGATACTGCATATGGCTATGTTATTTTGTCTAGAATTTCGATTGATCTTATGCCGAACTTATCCAAAACAAGTATTGGTACAATTTTGTGCTTGGCGTAGTCTTGTGTAGCTAGTGCTCAAGACTGCATCGGCACGTCTGGTTTTGCACTAGTAAGCCTCGTGTAGTGTTGTGCTAGCACTAGCACCTGTTTGTTTTACTAGTGCAGACACAAAACTGTACCAACAAGTCTGGTTTTGCACCAACATCTGTTTGTGTTGCTGGTATTGGTTTGGAAAATGGATGAGATATTGCCACATTAGATTTCTAGTATCTCAAATCATAATTGGCACTTCAGTGATCGTTCTGTTTTTTTTTTTCAAGTAACACTTAAGTAATTTGACATAAAATTTGGGCCTCGATATAATGGCCAGATAAAAGCTGTGGCGCTTAAGAAAAAAATTCCGAATAAAAAACATCTTTATCTTTTTTATATGCCATCTGTTATTTCCCTTGGATTTAGGAACTACGATACCCTAGTTTGCTTTGTTTTCTAAAGAATCATGTTTTACTTTATGAGATTGCTTGTTGGAGCTTGCATGGATAACATATCAGACACTTGCATTTCAACAATTCGTGATGGCTCTAAGAAGGATTTTGAGAATAGTGCACTGAAACTCTTTACAAGCATCTGTAAATGAAATGTGGAAACAAGCAACGGATGATTGTCCTCTTGGAAAAGCGGTATTTGATGGAATTACTAAACTTAAGAGAATGTAGTAATCACATTAGTAACAGATGATGGAAATAAGCAACAGATGATTGATAAGGTTTTGGAGAATGAATGCATCATAAATTTTCAGAAAGTCAAAAGGAAATTGATGGAATAACTTAACTTAAGAGAATGTGGTCATTAAATTAGTAAAGTTATGAATGCTCGGATTAGTGGCAATGTCATGGGCTTAATTAGAATTTCCAAGCCTGACGTCTCTCTCTCTTTCTTCTTGTTTTTTTTTTCTTGACAAGATGAGAAAAGTTGACTATAAGGAAACTATTATAAAATTTACTCGAAAATACTTAACAGGATCTTGCAATTAAATCACTAAAAAATAAACAAAAAATAGTAAGAGCATCATAAATTCACATGATTCAATCCAAGTACTGGTATCTATATTTACGGGGAGAGTTAGTAATAATATTGGGGTGTGGTTCATACTCCATTGCGATAGGAAAACACGTGGGTCTCGCTCCACGCCGAGCGAGTAAGGTCGGGGGGAGCTGCCTCGCTAGGGGTTTCAAGGGGGTAGAGGTCTTTTATGATTTAAGTCCATAATTTTTCATGAGCAGTTCTATTGTTATATTATATTATATATATATATATATATATATATATATACACACACTCTTTTTGCTTCTTGCTGAGCGATGTAATGAGAGTTGTGAGGTGTTGATATAATCAAATCATTTGCTGGACGTAGCCCTAGTTTAAGGATGAACCGTGATAAAATCTTGTGTCTTAATTTTTTTTTTCGCTTGTTTTACTTCACTGCGATTGTGTGCCAATCCTAACAAATAAATAACAAATAAATAATATAGTATAAATAAAGAATAAAAATTAAAATTACTTACATGTTTGAGTGTTTCTTACACGCACATTAAACTCAAATTTAAAGTATTTACAAATAAAAAATTCAATTTAGTTGAAAAAAATCCATAGCACAAAATCATCCTGTTCATATCCGTGTGGCCGAAAGGCGAAAACCAAGAAGTCAAGTGCTCTTTGAGTGTGCATGACAGCAATTCTATCCATAAATCTAATTTTGGATAGAATTAGATTTTTCTGATTCTGTTGCAGAATGAGTTTCTGAAGAAAGAAACGCGTTTGATACGGTTAAAGAATTTCTATTTCAGAATGAGAAATATGTTTGATATGGTAAAAAAAATTTGTTTATGTTTCTGTTTCATTTAAAGAATTTGTTTTTAATTTTTTAGGTTGCAAGATATTCATTCCATTAAAATTCAAATACTTATTATTTATTTCAAAAAATTGACAAATTTTTTCACATTTTCTATTGTAATTGAACTCCGAATTCACTATAGTTGCATAAATCATAGTATATAATAATTCCCAAAGAACTAGAAGATAGAGGAGGATATCCAATATTGAGATAAGGCATTTTTCCTGTGGGTTTTGCCTAGCCAATCCACAACCATATTGGCCAGAATAAAATTGAGAAATTGATGATATTTATCAGTATTTTTATAATGTTAGAAATTTAAATTTCCAAGAAAATTTGGGATTTTCAAATAATTTTTTTTAAAATTTTAATAATAGAAAATATTTTTTATTTTAAAAAAATTTTAATGCTTTTTTTTTAATTTTTTTATAATTTCTGAATTATCTGGATTTTTTTAGAATTTTTAGGTTTTTTTATTAGTTTATTAATTTTTGTTTTTAATTCAAAAAAGGACTTCGGACCTAGTCGGGGCACATTCGAAGGAAAGGAGGACGAGAGCAATTTGATTAGGACAAAAATGAAGAAAGATTGCTAAAAGAGAATGAATGCTCAAATAGTACTCGAGAATGAGAAATGAAAAAAATTTCATTTCTCATTCTTGCCCTAAAATCAATTCTAGATGAGAAATTTATTTCAGAATTAGTTTTTCGACAATTTCCTACCAAATAAATTTCTCATCCAGAATGAGTTTTTTTGCTCTAGAAGTCATTCTGGATGAGAAATAGGTGCATGTCATGTGCACCCTTTGTGTCTTCTTCGCGCGGTTCTGATCCTTGAAAGAACGCACGCCTCTCTTCTTTATTTTTCCCCCCCGGGCAGCTGCTGCTTTATTCAGGAAAGACAAGTATTAAAAGCAAACCCTAGTTTTCTTTTTTTATCTCTCTGACCAGGACTTTCTTTTGAATTGGGACCCGACGAATATTTATATTCACCTTTTCCTCTTTTGGATCTTAGGTGAGATATTCCCCAGACATCTTCTTGTCTTCTTGGGATACTAGATGAAACCAACTTATGCACTCAAAGTCTTGATCAAATCTTGGATAGATATCTTTGACAATCATAAGGACTATAACTACTTAAGATCCTGTAAATAATTCCAATCCACATAACCTAATTCGGTTTGAATTTTGCAAATGACTCAAGCTAAAAACAAAGTTTAACAGAAACATCAATTCAAATTGCTTCCGGCTTATCGTCTAGGACAACAAATTATAGGTGAATTTCTGTTGTTTCATATGAGATTAAATTTTCTATGTGTTTACATTGCTATCTTTTTTCCACTCATATCTGAGATAAAATCATGTTGATTGCACAAGGTTGAATCAGATGAGTATCTGCCACAATCAGTAGCCAAAGAATTCAAGAAAAGAAACCCTTCAATCATCAAACTTGAGGTGGTAGAGGGTGCGGGTCCTATTCCACAAGTAGACTGGTAGGCTTCTCCTATTACTTAGGGCGCTCTTTAGTTCTAGCCTTTCGTTTTTCTATGATTAGTTATGATATGATGTCTCTCGAGCTTGAAAAAGTTTGTGGAAACTTTGAGGATGTTCCTTGCTGTGAAGATGTTCAGTCCTGACATCTTCCCTGTTAAATCTCTTGCACTTCCTAAAGGAAAGAAGCGATTTTCCAAGGCCAATGCCGGAAATTGTATGATTGAATTGATGGGAAAAAGGCGTGAAATAATGTGGAAGCGAACTTCTTTTTTCCTTCTTTGCGTGATCAAGATGGGTAAAAGAAAATAAAGAAATGTAGAAGACGGAGATAATAGAGTTTTACATGGAAAACCCCTTGAAAACCGAAAGGGAAAAACCACGAAGATCTTCCACTATATTAGCAAGATTACAATAATGTCTTCGCCAAGATTGGTGGATCACCCTCACCTAATGGCGGTATACAAACAAGTACAAGAGAAAAATCACTCTCTCACTTTCACACACGAAGTGTATATCACTTTCCCTCTTGGAGGAACTCTTGTGTATTGACGCGTTCTTGTTATCTTCAACGCATCTCTTCATCCTCTAATTATAGAGGGTCATCTCTAAATTCTTCACCATAAATAAGGTGGTTGTTAAGCATCTTGTGAAGTCACGAAAATTCAACATCTCGTGGAGCCACAAGGATTCTCTTTCCCATGCGAGGTTGTTGCTATGGGATTATGAGGTCATTAGTTTTCCCAACTAATTAAGGAGAATCCCAATAAATCTCCCCCTTCGACTTAATTAGAGGGGACAACTACCATACCGGCGCCTTTGCAACACTCATCGAACTTCTTTGATGGAATAACCTTGGTCATCATGTCAGACCAGTTCCGATTGGTGTGAACCTTGTCAAGATGTAGACGCTTCTCTTCTATGACATCTTGAATCCAATGATATCGAATATCGATGTGTTTTGATCGAGAATGATAGGCTGAATTCTTTAACAAATGTATGGCGCTTTGATTGTCACATTTCAGGACATACTTTTCTTGCTTATGGCCTAACTCAAGCAAGAAGTTCTTCATCCAAAGCATTTCTTTACAAGCTTCTGTGGCTGCAATATATTCAGCTTCGGTGGTAGACAAGGCAATGCATTTTTGGAGCTTCGATTGCCAACACACGGCTTCTCCTGCAAAGGTTTTTATAACCGGACGTCGATTTTCTTGAATCAACATCACCACCTAAATCAACATCCGTGTATCCTTCCAACACGGTTTCTTCTTTGCCGAAATGCAAACATCTTTTTGAAGTACTATGAAGATATCGAAATATCCATTTGACAGCAGCCCAATGCTCCTTCCTTAGGTTCGATAGATATCGACTCACAACACCGATAGCATAAGCAATATTGGGCCTGGTGCATATCATTGCATACATGAGGCTGCCAACCTCCAATGGATATGGCACGTTCATCATCTCATCTTTCTCTTTTTTAGTCGAAGGCCACTGTTTTTGACTAAATTTGAAATGTCCAACAAGAGGAGTACTTACTGGTTTGGACTTGTGCATGCCGAATCTCTTGAGAATTTTCTCAATATACTTCTCTTGGGATAGCCATAATAGCTTCTTCAAACGATCTCGCAAGATCTTCATCCCAAGGAACTACTTTGCTACACCAAGATCTTTCATAGCGAAAGACTTGCTCAAGGCTTTCTTCAAGGCATTAATTTCTTTGAGTCTTGCCCAATTATCAACACATCATCGACATAAAGCAATAGAATGATAAAATCATCATTAGCGTACCTCTTAACAAATACGCAATGGTCAACCTGAGTCTTCTTGAAGCCATGCTCTGTCATGAACGAGTTGACCTTTTTGTACCATTGTCTTGGTGCTTGTTTTAGGCCATAGAGAATTTTCTTGAGTAGACACACCAAGTGTTCTTTAGAGATGACCCTCGGGTTGCTCCATGTAGATCTTCTCTTCTAGGTCTCCGTGAAGAAAGGCAGTCTTCACGTCCAATTGTTCGATCTCTAAGTCAAGAGAGATGGAAATATCAAGGATGGCTCGGATAGATGACATCTTCACCACTGGCAAGAATATCTCATCGAAGTTGATGCCCTTCTTTTGATTGCATCCTTTAACAACAACTCGAGCTTTGTACCTTGGCCGTGAGCCACTTCCATCAGCTTTGATTTTATACACCCACTTGTTTTTCAACGTTCGCATTCCCTTCAGCAATTCAACAACTTCGTAGGTGTGACTTTCATGCAAGGATTGCATCTCCTCCCGCATGGCTTTCTCCCATTCTTCTTTCTCATCGCTAGTCACAGCCTCTTCATAATTTTGAGGCTCTTTTTCTTCTGCAAGAATAGTATAATCATCTGCAGGGTATTTGGTTGAGGGACTCCTAATTCTGATGGATTTCCTCAATTGAGGTTGAACATTAGACTCTAATGGGACTGGCCCTTCCTCTGTCATTTCAACAGGCTCTTCTGTTGGTGGTTCTGCAACATCACCAACTTCTTCATTGTTATTCAGCGACAATTCTCCCCCTAAATCATTATGCTCCTTAGAAGATAACAATTCTAGTCTTCATCTTGTGGATGTCTTTGTGAGTCCGGTCTTCAAAAACACAACATCACGACTTCTCACAATCCTCCTTTTGATAGGATCCCATAAGCGATAACCAAACTCATCTTTTGGTGAACCAAGATAAATACACTCATTGGTCTTCGCATCGAGTTTAGATCATTCGTCTTTAGGAATATGAGTGAACGCTCTACATGCGAACACTTTTAGATGATCAAATGACGCCTTTTTCCTTTGTCCAGACCTCCTCTGGAATATCTCCATCCAAAGGTCTTGATGGTGACAAGTTGATTATATCAACGGCAGTCTTGACGGCTTCACCCCAAAATGACTTGGGTAGATGGTGTGAGATAACATGCATCGAACCCTTTCCTCAATGGTTCGATTCATCCTTTCAGCTACGCCGTTTAGCCGAGGAGTCTTTGGAGGTGTCTTCTCCAATTTTATACCATGTGATCTGCAATATGCTTCGAAAGGACCGCGATACTCACCACCATTATCAGATCGAATGCACTTCAATTTCTTCCCACTCTCCCGTTCTACCATGGCATGGTACTCCTTGAACGCTTGGAGAACTTAATCTTTCATGCTTAATAAATACACCCATACTTTTCTAGAGTGATCATCAATAAAGGTGATGAAGTCAAGGGATTTCTCCGTCATCGAACAAACTGTCAGTATGAACCAGATCAAGAACATGCCTTCTCCTTCTAGATTGATTTGGTTTCTGGAATGATACTCGACGTTGTTTGCCGGCTAAGCAATGAGTGCAGGCCTCCAACAATTGGCTGTTCACGTCAGAAAGTCGCTCCTTCTTGACGAGGATCTGCAATCCCTTCTCGTTCATGTGAGCAAGCCTCTTGTGCCATATCTCCATGCTTGAATCAACATGGGCAACATTAGCATCTCCGCTGCATACTTTTCCTTGCATAACATACAAGGAGCCTTCTTTCTTTCCTCGGGCAATAACCATACTTCCTTTGGCGAGTTTCCATTTGCCCGAATCAAAATGATTTACCATCCCAGCATCATCTAGCTTCCCAACATCATCTAGCTTCCCAGCTGAGATAAGATTAAGACGCATATCTGGGACATGCCTCACCTCCTTTAATATTAACTTATATCCCACGTCAGTCTTCAAAGTGACTTCACCGATTCCGATAATTTTGCTGGTGATGCGGTTTCCCATTTTGACTGTACCAAAATCGCCACTTTGGTAGGATGAAAAGAAACCTTTATGTGGAGTAACATGGAAGGATGCACCTGAATCAATGATCCACGAGATGTCATCGTTGGCAACATTGACGTAATTAGCTTCTCCAACTAAGAAAACATCAACATTTTCAGTTGATGCGATGGCCATAGTGCTCTTTTCTTCCTTCTTCTTTGGGCCACCTTGGTCTAGCTTGACATTACCAGCCTTTTGATCTCTTTTGAGAAATAGGCACTCCGGTTTCTTGTGACCAGGCTTCTCGCAATAAAAGCAGGTTACATTGGGGCGAGATTTTGACCGCCCTCGAAACTTCTCATAACCGCAGTTTTTGCTTCTTTCGCGAGTCTCGCTTCTCCCACGATTGTCAATGACATTTGCCACATATTGGCCAGACGTGCCTCGTTCCTTTCGCCTAGCTTCTTCATTCAAAAGGCTGTCAGCAACGCCATCCATGGAGAGCGTTCCATCTGGGGTTGAGTTACTTAGAGTAACCACCAACGTGTCCCAACTTTCTAGTAGGGAATTGTGGATTAGAAGAGCTTGTAACTCATCATCGATCTTCATTTCGATCTTCGTCAATTGATTCACGAGCCTCTTAAAAGAGTTTAACTGCTCAATCATGCTTTGGCCATCCTTATACTCCAGCTTCACCAAACGTCTCACTAGATTAGCTTTATTGTGAGGCGTCTTCTTTTGAATCATGGATTCTAGCTTCGTCCACAATTCGTGAGCATTAGTATATGTAGACACATGCTCGAACAAACTCTTGTCGATGTATTTGCAGATCAAGGCAACCGCCTTACAATTCAAGAGTTCCCAATCTTTATCGCTCTTTTCTTCCAGCTTCTCCTCATTTAAGACTAGCTCATACAAATCTCTGCAATACAAATGGTCCTCCATCATGGGCTTCCAATAGGAATAGTTCTCTGCAGTGAGTTTGAACATATCACCATCATGAGTGACAATAGCCTCCATCTTGAGACACGTGATGCTCTTGAACCAAGCTCTGATACCACTGTTGGGAAAAAGGCGTGAAATAATGCGGAATGCGAACTTCTTTTTTCCTTCTTTGCATGGGCAAAAGAAAATAAAGAAATGTAGAAGACGGAGACAACATAGTTTTACGTGAAAAACCCCTCGAAAACCGAAAGGGAAAAGCCCCGAAGATCATCCACTATATTAGCAGGATTACAATAATGTCTTCACCAAAATTGGTGGATCACCCTCACCTAATGGTGGTATACAAACAAGTATAAGAGAAAAATCACTCTCTCACTTTCACACACAAAGTGTATATCACTCTCCCTCTCGGAGGAACTCTTTTGTATAGACGCGTTCTTGTTATCTTCAACGCATCTCTTCATCTCTAATTATAGAGGGCCATCTCTAAATTCTTCACCATAAATAAGGTGATTGTTAAGCATCTTGTGAAGTCACGAGAATTCAACATCTCGCGGAGCCACGAAGATTCTCTTTCCCATGCGAGGTTGTTGCAATGGGATTATGCGGTCATTAGTTTTCCCAACTAATTAAGGAGAATCCCAACAAATCACCGAGGAATGCTTTTGTCGCTACCGAAGGGAACCGTCTGAAGTGGCCGAGGTAAAGGGACAGGTTCTATCACGACGCAAAAGATGTTTGGGAATTTGTAATTTTATAGGGGAACCAGTATGGTTCTTGGCCTTTGCTCGACATGGGGTTAAAAGCATATCAGGCTAAGTTGTCACGTCTTCTTCGTAAAAAGCGATACACGTTAATCGAATGTTGGCATAAGTGCGGGATGCGCGCATTGGTCGGTCAACAGACAAATCGGATTTATATTCGGAAAAGATTCTTAAGTTCCACGCTTGACAAACATCCATCCTTAAAAAGAATTGTCTTGCATAGAACTCCAAAAATCCCCAAGGGTGGGTCGATTGTTCATTGCACTCGTTCCGATGGCTTAACTATAATTTAGTGACCGCTGAATTGCTCGAAGAACGCATGCTCCAGAATATTTTATCGCATGCAATTTTTTCTCTTTTTGAATTGGAGATACAGAGAGTATAAATATCATAAACCCACCAATGACAAGAATCCAAGAGAGTACTGCCAACTTTCTCTGGCAGCCAAAGAGCATGATAATCTTGATTCAATTCGCCAACGGTAACAAAAATGGTTTTGATATCAAGCCATGAATATTATAATATGTTGAAGGAGTGGTATTGGGATAATGACGAGGGAGGCTTTGTCACTACATAAGCAAGGTCTTTGTTTTTTCTAGAACTTAGAAAATTTATCTTTACGATAACGTGGATCTTAAAATTTAAATTGGGGCGGGCTTTTGTTGGGGAGTGAGAAGTTGGAAATGAGTTTGAGCACCAAAGCTAGCTCACATTTGTTTCCAGTATGATGGTCGCTTATCCTTAATTCTTTTTATATAAAATGTTCGATCAAAGAAAGTTTGTTTTTTTGGTTCCATCACTCTTTCATTAACATTAGTCACTCAGCTGACATGGCCCTTTAAGTGCTATGCTAGCAATCGTAAGGGACATCCTCAGCTGAGAACCTTAACAAAATATTTACTTTTAAATTTCAGAAAGTAAAGGAAATTTTTCGAAAGAAAAAAAAAACAGAATAAGTAAAAAAGAGAGAGAAGAGGGAAGGGGAACTGCTAAAACAGGGGGAGCGGCTGGTGCACTTCAAGGGGAAGACGTCCTCGTCGGCCACTAGCACCACTGCCTCTCTCTCTCTCTCTATCGACATTCTGCCACGACAATTAATCTAAATAAAATTGATGTACCACTAACTTAGTATATCGCATCAGCATTTTCATGCGTATATTTGATCGAAGAACTAACACAAAAGGAATTACAGGATTTAAAATCCAGTTGAATTAATATAACTTGATCAGATCATTTCCAAAAACTTTGGCATGTCTAAATAGACTTTTGCTCATTACTAATTTTTAATCAAAGTTTGACGACATGTAATATATTTTTATCATCAAGGGCCAGGCCATGCTGATTAGGCGAGAGCATACATAATTATACGACTCGGCTCAAACCGACTAGAATCAATCCAACCCCTGAATAACATGGAAGAATATTACATATGTTCTTTGGTGGATAAGTGAATTAGAGATTCACAGCCATAACTCTGGAGCGGTCCGATGGAGAGCCGGTGGGTCCCGTCCTAGCCCTCTCTTTTCTGTCATGGGGAAGCAGACAAATTTGCGGCTATCGATCCGGCATGTTGTCATCCTCACCCCGAGGCGCCAAATAGACAAACGATTATGATTTTCTTTTTTTTCTTTTTTAAAAACATTTTGCATGTAGGCATTACTAGTGCAATACAATATATAAAGACATTCTCTCTTCAAGCCTATAATACTGCTCATCAACGCATTTTTTTTTGTGATTTGAGCTTGGTAAAACCACCTTGATAAGGAAAAAGATGGAAACGCAGAATATTAGTCACCGTTGTATTATAAATAAATCTATTTGATTTTTTCTTAGGGTAGATTCCTTAAAATTCTAACGATCAAGAGAAAAATACCCGTGACTGCAAACACAGCAACTTCAGCACGTCATCCTCATTGACGCGTGAGGTTGCTATGTGTATCAAATTATACTTTATTTTTTCGTTAGTAAGGACTAACTTACTTGTCAATCACATGGAACTAATGGAAATAGTGTAAATCTTATAGCCCTAGTATAAGCGAGCTCAATGTGCAGAGAAAGGGTATATGTTAATATTGACAAATATTAATACATTACTCCCATTCAGACATTGATGCGTCGAAAGATGCAAGATAAGATTATACTCACTCTCGCTTCCACTGTCCGATTATCCCTAATCTGGAACGCTGGTCCACCGCTTGTAAATCCGACGGACAAACATCAGAAGGCCTGGATCTTCTACGGTCGAATGCACGTAACCATAACATTGTAATTCATGAAGCTATCTCCACTTCCCTTATAGATGAGCACAATCCGCACCTCACTCCTCTCTTTCTCTGTCTCTGTCTCTGTCTCTCTCTCTCTCTCTCACTTTAAGAGGCGTCGAGTCCAGCGATCCCAGCGACCTAGTCTAGAGTTCCCACGAGGATGGCATTGCTCTCGGCTCTTGCGACAGAGATCGCGATCCCAGTGTGCGCCGTCATTGGCATCATCTTCTCCCTGTGGCAGTGGTGCCTCGTTCGGCCGCACAATAGCAACAGCCGAAACGACCCAGAGCGGGGAGATGTTTCCCCGTGTGATGATAGAAAGAATGAGGTCTCTCAAGGTGACTTCATCCAGATCCTATAGCTTCACAACTTGTCTGATTTATGGAACTTTTGCTTTCTGCGGCACACGGGGATTGATAGTCGTACATTCTCAAACATTTTGGATCTTTCGTTAATGAAACTCTATGGTCACGTTTTCTAATAGAGCTCGTAAGCTTTTTTAGCTCATGTTCGTTGTTCAAGAGAGAAAACGGAAAAAACGAAGACAGAGAATAAAGTAAATTTGATTTTCTGGGTTTTCGAGTCTTTCTTCTTCTGGGCGCAGTGACGTTGGAGTTCGACCCCCTTCTCTCCATGTCTCACTCACACTGTTCATTAACAGATTTTCGGATCAATCTTGCATCTGCCTGAGCGATAGCAACAAACCCGAGTCCTGTGATCTGATAATAGCTCAGCGAAATTGCGAGCTTCTGCTGCTTGTGGCGCGAGTCATTTTTTAGCGTTGGTCACAGCTGCTGGAGCTTTGAGCGATTTATCTGAGTACAGTAGTATAATATTTGCTCATGCAGATCTCTTCTCAGGAAGATGGTTGGAATGATGTTGGTGGTCTTTGTCGTGGTCTTGAGTGGAGTGTCAACTGGTGTAGCTCTTGTCCTTGCGGCTTTTGCCATTCCTTTTGTTTTCTTAACGTGCTCGCGCTTTGTTTGGATTAAGTAAATGCATGTTTTTTGCACGTCACGTGAATGCTTTCGTCTCTTTATTCACCAACTTAGCTGCAGGCTCCCACGGGACTGGGAGGCACTTTACTTTATGGCATTACACGACAAGAATGTTCATAATATGGCTGTTTCAAAAGTATATTTGATTAATATCTGAGGATAACCTACGAATAATTACATGTCTTAAAATATTAATTGATTTATTAGCTTAGGAACTGGTTTAAGTAAGTCAAACTTGGCCTCGCATTTGGACATATGTACGTTTGTAAGATTGATTACATTTGATGACAGGCTAAGGGTGCGCTCGTGTTGTTAAAAAGAATTTATGTGGAAAAGACTATCTAGATTTTTTTATATTTAGAACGATCAAAATAATAAGTCAGTTGAAAAAGCAATTTCAATCAAAGATAGTACTTGTCCTTAAAATCAAGAAAAAGATTTCTCCTAAGAGGAAAACATTTTCCTTAGCTATGTCCTATGTTAATCCTTGCCATGTTACATCTCTTTCTCTCTCTCATTCTCATTCTCGTTAGAAATTCTTTTTCTCTATTCTGATTGATAGATCGGCAAGTCACATTCTCGTTTATTATGAAGTAATACGTTCTAGAGGTATGCAACCGAACCGGGTAAACCCGATTCCCGGACCAGCCCACCTGAAAAAAAAAGGGTTGGGAACATGGTCTAATGCAAATAGAGTCGAATACATGGTCCAAAAAAAAGAATCGGTTATAACAGGGTCTAGGTCTGGAACCTACCCACCCTGAACCTTGAACCTGATCATTAGAAAATAAACTTCATATAGTGAAAACTTCGATTTTGTAAGTAAATAGATTTTATTAAATCATAACTTTTGCGTATGTCTCTAGAGCATGGTTTCTTGTTGGTTTTTCTTTATATATGAATTTTACATTTTTGTGAGAGACTTTGTACCATGTGAATTGGCTCACCTGATTTCATTTTTGGATGATGAGTTATGTTGATTTTACTTTTAAAGGAGTTATGCTTGCGCTAAAGATTTGTTAACCATTTTAGATATATAAAAAGCCTCATGTAGTATTGTGGGAATGAGACTAATATTAGATCCATATTTGTTGCTAATATATATATATATATAATGTTATGAGTTTTGCTTTGTCTTATGATTTTGTTTATGATAATTTGCTTTGTGGATCCTTAGTTTTTTTGTTTAGTCAAAAAATGTATTTACTTATTAATTACAAGTACTTAATATTAAATTAGAAAAATCATGTTATTTTCTCGCATATTAATATAAAATTCTAAATTGTATAAAATGGGTGGTTGCAAAACAGGTTCCAATATAAGCAGAATTAACTCTAAAACTGGACCGGAAAAACTTAATGGGTCGGGTACATGGTCCAATACAAACAGGGTTGGGTATAGAGTCCAAAAAAAGGGAATTGGTTATAACAGGGTCGGATACAGGGTCTAGGTCTGGAACCTACCCACCTTAGACCCGATTACCCATAATACGTTCAATCTGTGAGTTTCGTCAAGTTGCCTAGGCTTGGGTACCTGACTCCCGCTCTTGAGTCTTTGGCACCTAGGCTCAAGTCCATCGAGGCTAGGCTAAGGTCCCCAATGCCCTTGCTTGGGTTTACAATAGTTAAGCTTGAGAAGCCCCAACTCCTGCATGTAGGACCATGTATACGAGGCGCAAGTCCCCATAGGTAAAGGATTACTCCCTAGTGGCCAAGGTGGGGTCCTCGAAATCCAGTCTAAGTTCTTGATGGTAGGGCCTAGAATCCTCAAAGCCTAGCCCGAGAGAGGACCCGAATCACCTGACGAGGGGGCTAGGTGACCAGGTCCTGCCATTAAATGGTGGCCAATTTTATTTTTTTTGTTTTTGTTTTTTTTTTTGCTTTTGGCCCTCGGCCGTTCGATCTACGATTGGACAGCCAAGGGTCATCTCCTCATGCCTACCCAAGCCGTACGCCTGGGCATGCGATCTGTTTTCTGAGACTTTGGCATCATGTCTGAGTCTTTGCTAGTCGCGCCTAAGTCCCCAATACCTCAATGCGGAAGCCCAAGGCTTGGGGCCTAAGCTTAAGGCTGGGTTTCATAAGAGAAAAAAATTAGTTGTTTACAATTTATAAAAGTAGTTAAGTTATGAAAATTTAATTCAACAATACTATACTTAAATTTTGATGATATAGCACATTTATCCCTTATATCATACAATTAAATGCATTTTTTTCAGAAAATATAAAAGTAAAATTCCATTTCTAAACGACAGAAATAATTTCCACTTCATTTAAACTTTTACCTGAATATTGGAAAATATTGTCATTTGCTGAAAGAAAAAAAAGAAAGTATTATTCAAACACCATTTTCAGAAACATTAAGTTATCCGTGAAACAAGTGGAGCCTAGGTTTGGTTTCTTCCATACATCTGTTTTGTATTAGTTATAGGAAGCTTGGTATATGCAACTTATGACACAATGTCCAGTTAATTAAAGTCAGGATAGTAATTTTTATATGTAATTAGCTTTGGTACAACCATATTGTATTGAAAAGTTGAATTGCTGAGGATGTACAACCTTCAGATCTAAAGTATTTCGTAACTTCGTTTATGAATGTGTTTCAAGGGTTTTATTATCATATGTTGTGATTTGAAGCAGAACCTTTTTCATTTTCGTGAGATTATCATTCTTAATTTGTCATGCTTGTGACGAAACACCAATTATAGAGGATTATTTAAGAATATATAGGTAAGAAAATATTCTTATATTTCTCTAAGGTTCTCTTTTGTATTACATTCTTGCTTCTCCCAACTGAAGTCCTTATATGAGAATATTTCGTACCAATTTCTTATCATTCCGATTTGAACAATCTTTCGAACTAGAAACTTATCAGTTCTATTGAAAAATTAATTTTTTTTATCTCTTGTATATTTGCCAATCATTTTTATCTGTTAAACAGTGTATCCTTCTCCTCTTCTAGTTTTTACATATCAGTTTGGTTCTGAGTTTAGTTTTGATGTTTTTCCATACTCTCGGTTTAATCTTTGGTTCTAACCTACTGTTAACTGTTGTAGGTCATATCTGTTTCTAGTTTCTTGTTTGTTTGTGATTGTTTAATTTTAAAGTAATGTTTAGATGTGTGTACAATAATATTCTGGGTCTGGGACGTTGTAGTTAATTTTCAGTTTGTATTTCATTAAGTACTTTGCACTCGCAGAACTGGGTACTTTCTTTCATCCCTTTTCCCATATTGTCCAGCTCATTATGTTCTTGCCGCTCTTCTGCGGAAAAGGATCCCCTGTCCTAGCGGCCGGGGATCCTTGTCATTCTGGCCATCCAATGTTCTGCCCCTCATGCATGAGAAAACCCCCACCCCTCTCTCCCCCTCCCCTCACCGTTGGATTCCCTGCCGCTAGGACAGGGGATCCGGATTCCTCTTCCGCTGGTGGGATTTGACACTTACGCTGCCCAGCTTGCCAAATGTGAATTGTAATAGACCCCATATCACCTTTAAAGTCACTCTTTTGGAGGCGCGGTAAGTTAGGCTTTTCTATTCTTGGAACTAGGTTGAACAAAACTAGGCAACGGAATGAACTAACTAAAATTAACTGAATTATACCTTATTTAGTCACAAATAAGTGAATTTCATCAGATTGTTGCTTTATTTGCTCGATAGAGAGGCTAAGTTATTGTCTGTGATTGCAACAGGCGTGATAAATTTTCTGTTGGGGGAGTCATGGTATGTTCTAGGTTTCATGGTTGCCGTTGCGATTCTAATCTTCCTCTTCCTTGGCTCTGCCGAGGGCTTCAGCACCCAAAGCCGGTCTTGCACGTCAAACATGTGCAAGCCTGCACTTGCCACTGCCGTTTCATTCCTACTCGGTGCTTCCACGTCAGTCCTCTCTGGTTTACTTGGCATGTTAATTGCTAACTATTTTGATGCAAGAACTGCCTTGAAAGAGACAAATGGCTCTTTCAATGCTGCTTTCAGGTGTGGGGAAGTCATGGGATTTTTTCTTGCTGCTTTCGGTCTTCTCATGCTCTATATTGAAATCAATCTGTTCAAGTGGTATTATGGGAATGACTGGGAAGGTCTTTTTGAGGCTATTACTGGTTATGGTCTTGGTGGATCTTCCATGGCTCTCTTGGTAAGAGCCAGTGGTGGAAATTATGCCAAGGCTGCTGATTTTTGTGCTCATGCGGTTCCAGAGATTGACCCAGATTTCGCACTAAATGTTAAAAACCCAGGTGTATGTACTCTGTTACCGTAGCTCTTTCTCCTAAGTATATCATCCACTCTTACTCAAAAATGGAGTTGACCTTAACCATGCAGGTTATTCCTAAATATGTTGGTGATATTGTTGGGGATATTGCTGGTATGGGGACTGATCTTTTTGGCTCTTATGCCGAATCAACCTGCGCTGCCCTTGTTGTTGCTTCCATCTCTTCTTTCGGGGTCCATCACGACTTCACTGTGCTATGTGTTATCCCCTGCTTATCAGCTCTATGGATATCCTTGTTTGCTTGATCACAACTAAATTCTGCTAGCCTGTACCGACGATGCAACTTATTATTTCACATATTCTAATGACTTTCGGAATTGTTATTGTTAGCTGGATTGCTCTGCCCTCATCATTCACAATATACGACTTTAAGTCGAACAAAGTTGTGAAGAGCTGGTAAACTTTTTGATGATGCTCATCTCTTTCCGATCCTAAATGCTGCTTTCTTCTAATGTTGGTCATGTGACATGCTTTAATATCAGCGGCCTTTTATAGGATTAAGTCAATACGTCGAACAAATTTAGTCGCTAATTATGGATATGATCTTGCAGGCAGCTGTCCTTGGGTGTAGCTGTTGGTCTTTGGGCTCGGCTAATTGTTGGGTTTGTCACTAAATATTATCCTAAAGATGCCGCCAGGTGTTAAAATTGCTAAAGTAAATGCACGATATGAATCTTTACGACTGTTGATGGTCATGTGCTCAACCCGTAACGATCTTTATTTCTGCAGCCTTCCCCAAAAAGTTCTTGCCTCTGACTTTAGTGCTGTTCTTGCCTCTGTCAGTATCCCACCTTGTGTCGCGATTAGCATTTTTGTGGGTTACGGTTTTGCTGCCACGTATGGAGTTGCTGTGGCTGCCCTAGGGATGCTAACTACCACTGCCACTCGATTGGCTATAGATGCCTACGGTCCCATCGGCAACATCGCTAAACGTAATGCTGAGATGGCTAGCGGGGGAGCCCTTGGGGTTGGGGCTGCTGCCAATACTACAGCTGCCCCTGCAAAGGTACAGGCCATCCTTGCATGTGAATATAGCATCTACGCTGTCCTGTCGTACTCTTAGTGGCTTATTTTGATATCCATAACTTAGCAGGGGAAAGAGTGCTCTGCATAGGAACTTCTTATGAGAGTAGATTCATGTCATCCAAAATCATTACATTCATGTCATCCAAAATCTGTGCACGTTGTCTTATTTTCTTTTTCATCATAAGTGACTAAATATTACGTTAGCTATGCGAATCCTTTTGGATTCTGGCCGGTGCAGCATGATGTTAGGCTGAAATCACCTTTCTTTCCTTTTGGTACTGCCTTTCATATATTATTCTCAATATTAGCCCTATTGGCATATTCTACTTTCCTGTTGTTTGAATCTAATATTGAGTGGACCTTTTTTCTTTTCTTATCTGGTACGCAGGGAATCACCATTGAATCAGCTGCCCTGGTGTCTATCGCTCTGTTTGGTGCATTTTTGAGTCGTGCAGCAATTTCTCCTGTTGATGTCCTGACACGGAAGTTCTTCATTGGTTTGACCGTGGGGGTCACACTTTCTTACGTGTTCTCTCTTATGACCATGAGAAGTGTGGGACGATCAGGATTGAGGATGGCTAAGGAGGTCAGCGAGCAGTTAAAGGACAAGTCAAAGTTGCTGCTGCGTCAAAAGAAACCTAACTATGCTAATATCATCCAAATTTCAACTGGTGAATTTTTCTGGGGGGTGATTCTACCGTTTGCCATCGTCATGTTTGGGCTGGAACCGTCTTCGGTGTGGAGATGCTGTCTGGTGTTTGGGCTGGCTCTCTTGGTTTTGTTGTTCCGGTAATCTTTCCAAAGTAATCAATGTTTATCTATTTTGGTAGTTTTCGTTGCTCAAGGTACGTCTCTTGATAGAATGCTTGTCAAACTGGGTTAATATACTGTAATTTCTTCATTGTTGGACAAAATTTGGATGCTCCGATGGTCATATCTATGACAACGTGGGAGCTTCAAACCAGTTGTCTCGATTAATTGTAGTATTTTCCTGATGAATATTATTCGTTGGGCTTGGTTTCGAACAGATTGCAATTTTGGAATCCACTACTGGTGGAGCATGGAACAAAGCGAGAGGGCACATCAAGGTGTTCAGCTTCTCCAACTGCTTGACAGCTAATTTTTTCGATTATACTCGACTGTGGTGGTTCAGGGACCTGCTAAGAAAACTCGTCGATTCACAGAGTTTTTTCGTTAATATATCTGGTATTTGCTTTCAGGATGGTGCTTTAAAGTATGTGGAGACCCATTGCCGTGGAGATAAGAAACTTCATCGAATTGCTCAAATAGGAGACACCATTGGCGATTCACAGAAGTACACTTCAGGTCCATCGCTTAACATACTCATCCAGCTAATGGCAGTCGAGTCGCTCGTGTTCGCTCCCTTGTTTGCCAGTCCCGGTGGTCCGATCTTCAAGATTTTCTGAGGGAGGGAACGGACGACTTCCCCTCTGTAGCAGCAGCCGCAGCGTTGTCATCACCTCAATTTTTACTTTAGCACCTATTTCCGTGTTGTTTGCATGCTGCTCATAAGCCTCCCTAGCTGCTCCGCCGCTTCGGATGATTAGAGGAAAAACTTTTGAATAAGGTTTTGGATTATCCAAATTACTCAGTTTGATTTGAAAGAGCAGAATCAAGAACAAGAATGAGAGGGGTGCTCTTGGCCATTCAAAGAGAAATGTGACATCACATGATTGATGGGATAACTTAAAGGTGAACTGTGGATTCAGTATTTTTGATGATAAAACACTTATAATTCACTGAACTCAAGAGACGAAGAAGTCAATTTTTATTTCACCTTATCAAAAATGATTACAAGACTTGTCGATTTATAGTCTTGTTACATGACTCTTACTCTCACTTTTACTCGTAGAATACTCATAAATGTATCTAGCATTCTACGGAGATAATTTCTTAGAAATTTACAAAACATTAAACTAGATCAAGATATATGACCAAACTCTTGAAAGTAATACTATAGTAAAGACTTTTAAACTTGTGCACCAGCCTTGGAGCCGAACAGACGTCAACTTTAATTGGCAACTTCATATTCGATCGGCAATTGACAACTCTTTAATCGATAACCTAGTGATAGTCTTCCTATCGGTATCTTCAATAGGATTTAATTGCTGGCACTCCCCCCTTAAACCTAATTCTCTTCCATAAATCATTCCAAGCAAACTCATGAACTTCATAAAAACATCGATTTTGAGAAGCTTAGCAAAAATGTTTGCCACTTGATCTACTGTCTTCACATGTGATACTTCAATTTCCTTCTCTCTCACTTATTCTCAAATGAAGCGATATCAAACATTGATGTGTTAATTCTATTTATGAAAAACTGGATTTTTTGCCAAAATAATAGCTTAACTATTGTCAACGAAAATCTCTGCTGCTTTCTTCTACTTCATATGAATTTCTTCGAGTAGTTTTCTCGACCATATTATATGATAAACACATGAACTGTTGCTATATATTTAGCTTCACATGTCGACCGAGTAATCTTAACTGCTTTTTTAATGACCACATGAAGCTGTGTGACACAAAAAAAATGGAAAAAATTGTGATGTTTTTTTTTCTAGTCTCTATTTCTCCACCATGTCATTGTATGAATGGGCTATAAGCTAAAAGATTCGAGACTAATAGTAGTGTAAATCATGAGTAATAGTACCTTAAATGTAGCGATATGTCTTTTTTGCAGCTTTAAGATGAGATGACTTTGGTTTCTCCATTCATTGCCTCACAAACCCAATATTTACATCATATCTGGTCTTGTACATGTCTGTCGCGACCTACCCTCGGATGAACCACCTAGGGATTTGGCTAATAGATTGGTAAGCTTAAACTTAACTTGGGCTCTTATAAACTCATACCAATTCACAACTTGGGTTGAAGTTCTTAACATTCATATATTTTTTAATTTATAGTTGTCACTAATCAATTTAATATAGATCAATTAGAAATCCAAGTAAAGTATTAAGAGATATACGTTGCTCCTATGAATAAGAGATTCAATAAGTTTGGAGACTTAATTATGCTAGATTATTCTAACACTCATTCGGTACTTTTTCCTTTCATGAAAATATTTTGTCAAGTGGCTTGGATTATTTTATCCTAAATCACTAGCATGTGAGGTAATTATGCGGTTAATTTTGCAAGAAGTTGGGATGATGGAGTGCAAAATGATATGAGAGCTTTTTATGTGGTTGCCAGAAACGTAATTCGCTCATTTGGATTGTGTATGACAACAATGGTTCCTTCATTGGATGCCCTCTACATGACAAATAAGATGTATCTCTAGGCATCTAGGTTAGTCCATCTGTCACGCCCCGAAACTCGAGCGCGCTGCGACGTTCCCAGGTGGCGTCACCGATCCAATCTTCTATGCACATGCGGAAGCATAATAAACAATCCCCGGATAACAACAAACTTGGGATAAGAAAGTAAGACAATCAAATTATACAAGGCACATCTCATAAAATAATCTCGGGTTCATATATAAAAGACTAAACCAAAAAGAAAGGTTTATCTACTCTGGGATCTACAGCCACTAGTTCTATGTACTATGACGTATGTGTTGTTCCTCCATCTAGGTACCTAAAAAACAGTTCACCGAGTCAACTCTCCAAGCCTCGATTAGGAGGAAATCCACCCAAGGATAACCTATTCACATAAACAAATCGAGGTATGGAAACTGTCAGACAATTTGATGTCTGAGACGCTATAACATATGAGACAATGTAATGTCTGGAGACGATATAACGTCTAAAAAACGGTAACGTCTGGAGACGATGGAAAGTCTGAAGACGATCAAACATCACATTCACGTACATTAGCATATAGCACACATCTGTAGCCACCGAAACACTTCACATCAGTCATTATAAACTCACAAAGATCCCGATTATAAGGCCAAATCGTTATGACACTTCCCATACTATGTCACCCAATTCCGTCCCATAATAAGGCACAATATATCAACAGTTCAATCCATACTCAATAAACAAACTCATGGCTGTAGCAATGTCTCATACAAAATCATCTTATCTTGTAGCACTTAGTTCTTGACCGCACATGACAATAGTACAAGGTTCTAGAGGTGGCTCACACGGTCTTTGGCACAAGGTTGTAAAGGTGGCCCCCACGAAGTTTTACGTTATCGCGTGGCAATTAGTTCTTGCCCAGAACATAACTTATTGCATAGCACTTAGTCCATGCCCATACATGTTGGTGATACAAGGTTCTAGTGGTGGCTCATATAGTCTTTAGCACAAGATTCTAGAGGTGGCCCCCAAGAAGTAGACGTTATTGCGTGGCACTTAGTCCTTGCCTAGAAAGCAATAGTACCGGGTTCTAGAGGTGGCCCCCATGAAATATAAGTTATCATATGGCACTTAGTCCTGTACTTGCTCGTCATGCATTTGAATTTATCACACAACCTATCGCCTTTCAACAGCCATTATATCATCACATATCATCTTTCATCAGTCATCGCATATTCACATACCATCCAACCAATATTAAGGAGGTCAATCATTTGGCCTTACTGCACACGTCACATACCGTGCCAACTCAACTAAATGTAAAACCACCTTAACTGGCAAAACCAATTCACTTGCACGTCTCCACGTCTAAATCCAGAAATATAATCAAACGAGTTTATAAAATCGTCAAATTCGAATATGTCATAAATGATACATAAATCGACATTTTTTTATGAAGACACCTTAGTCCAAATCCTTTTGGATTAAGAGCAATAAATAGCACAAACTGTTACGAAAACTGCATCTGTTTTTAGAAATCATGTTCTCCAAAAGTAGTTTGGTTTGAAATACAAAACTCATCTATTTGATCTGAAATTCGACTATGTTAAAATAAAAGATGTAATAAACAACTTTCGTGAAGAAACTCTTTTGAAGTTCAAACTCCAACAGTGGATAATAATCCATCAAATATCAAAATGTCACAAGTTCCGGTAAAAACAGAAGTTCTATTTTGTTCAAAACGAAGTTGATATAAATCCCTTTTAACTCCATAAAATCTTGGATAAAATATATGTCAAAGCTGAAGATGTATAAAACACTTTTCATGAAGGAACCAATCTCATAATCAATAGTTTAAGAACAGAGAAAATCCTCTGTTCTGAACTAAATCACTACCACTTGTGCTAATCCGGCCTAACACTCAACTACTCATCTAACCCTCTAAGTGTAATCGCAACCTAAGAAAAGTTTGGAAGTTGATTTACCTGATCAGCAAACCAATAAGTCCACGACGATGGTGGTACGAAGGTGACTGTGATGCCCTGAACACCAATTAATAGATAAAACGAACTTAATTATTTTAATTAAACTCAAGGTTTCGCCACAACCGGATTTATCACGCCCCGGTCCGTTGGGCACGTGACAAATCCCCACATAGCCATTAATTCATTTATCACTTGCGACAATATTATCCCAAGACCCGTTGTCGACTTAATCATCAAGCGGAAGCAATCCCCGTACAATACTTGGTAGTTAATTAGGCAAATTAAACAACATATGACATAAAGATCTATTTCATATATCATTTACATATCAACACAAACCACCATTATCAACATAATAAGCATCCATCAACAATAATCTCCAATAACAAATAACGTGGTTACAACAAAATGCGCCAGAAGCACTTTTAATCACAAGTTGACTAAGATCGGGGGTTGGTTATCCCTAGCTCCTCTAACCTAACATCTTCAACAAAAGGGAGCGAGGAGACATTCACCATCAATTGCTCCTACTTCGGTGATCATCTCGATGGCACACCAAAATGAATCACGGGCTAACCATGGTATGATCCTAAAAATGTTAATAACCACGGGGTGAGATAACTCAATAAGTAGAAATTCTAAACCTCGCCTAGGAGGTGGCCTCGCAATCAACAAGCAAAGGTTTGAAACCAAAATTTAAGAGTTATCAAATCATTTCCAAAAACCTTGCCATTTCTTTGAAAATATCACATATCCGAGACTTCCAAAATCACCCATGAATCCCAAAAATCAACAAGACTCCACACGTCATTGCATGCATTTATCTTTTATAATCTTTTGGCTCTCCTCGGCCGCCGGTTCCATAATGATCCGGCCTTTTGGACCATAGCCCAAGCAACGCACTAGCCCCATCTAATATGGCCCATCCGACTCAAAAGTCGGGCACACCCCGCAGAGCGCTTCTCCCCCGAAGTCCATCCGATGGGGAGGGTCATCATTCGGAATTTTTCCGGGTTCATCATCGCCAACACGACCTCGGTCGAGTGGCGAGTCTTGTCTTATAGAATGCATCACACACGATCACCCATTCCTAAAAATTATTTCTTTCATTTTATCTTTGAGATTATAACCAGTACTTTTCTTTGCAAATGAGATCATCCATTTTGAAAATCATTTCTTTCACCTTGCTCTTAAAATTAAAGACATCATTTTACAAAAGAAAGGAATCTTGACTCAAGAAGTAAAATGCAACTTTGAGGTCAAAACAACAATCTTTTTAAACAAGACTGGGAAGACCAAAGCTCAATGATAAATTTAAGAGCTAAAATAAGATATCACTTCACCAAAAGATAAATTTTTGAACTTCAAGAAACAGACTAAAAATCATAACAAGAACAGAAACATTTTCTGGAAGACTAGTAAGATCAAAGTGGAGAATAAATTTAGAAAACCACTTCACAAGTTAACTACGTAACGTCATGCCCTACCCGAGGGTTAGAAAATCCACTTACAGACAGGTGTTACTAAAAAATACAGAGAAGAGTCGAAGAAATAGAAGCAGGAGCTAATCGGAGCAGGCGAACAGCAGCCCGTCGTCCAACTCGATAAATGTACGGACAACTTCCAGGGGCTTTACAGTGACGAATACTCAACGTTTGGGAGAGTGGTTGGTGGCGTTGGAAATATCTGGATGTTACGAAGAGAATGAAGCTGATTTCACTCAATTCGGAGGTCGTTTGGTCGGTCAACCAGGGCCAAACAAAACAGTCGACAGTGCAGTATTTCGGTCCAGGAGTCTGGAACTTCCAGAATTAATTCGGGAGTAACCAGAGCTCCGTTGGGGCTAAGATTTTGTAGGAGGGACGGTATGGAAGTATATAAGAGGGTGGTGGAGGGTTTTGGTAAAGAAAATGGCTGCTGGTGGATGTTTGAAGGCAGAACAGTGGCTGGGTTTGGTGAGGTACGAATTTTCAGAAGAAGGTGGAAGAGGTTTGTGTGTTCTTGGTTGTGATGTGTGTTCAAATGAAGTGAGCTGCCCTCTATTTATAGGCAAGAAAGGTTGGGGCCCAAGTTAGAGGAGAAACTTGGAGAGCAAGCCTATAAGAGAAACTTGGGGAGCAAGCTTGTAGGACATTTAATGCATTAATGGCCTATGGTCACTAACTTAGGTATACTATTCAATATTATATGCTCTTTCCTTTATTTCTTTAACCCATGTAACTATTAATAAGACTATTCTATCTACTAGGTACTAAACCTATATAGCAATATTTAAATGGTAGCCCATATGCCTAATTTATAACTTCTACTAGCTTCTTAAATGCCTATGCATCTAATAGCTCTCTAGGATGATTTCATCCTGCATCTAGGTGCATTACATCATCAATATTACATCACCCTATGTCTAATAGCCTACATGGCTATATCTAATTCTCATGATGATACTATAATTAGACTCTTAATTGCCTATTCTTCTAATAGCCTTCTAGGATGACATCAATCTACATCTAGGCACCTTACATCACCAAGCTTATATCATTCTATGCC
This sequence comes from Melaleuca alternifolia, assembly GCA_019926035.1. Classification (NCBI taxonomy): domain Eukaryota; kingdom Viridiplantae; phylum Streptophyta; class Magnoliopsida; order Myrtales; family Myrtaceae; genus Melaleuca; species Melaleuca alternifolia. Next base: position 122,718 of record JAGKPW010000327.1, read on the forward strand.
AAATAGCTTACATGGCTATTTCTAATTTTCATGATTATACTAGAATTAGACTCTTAATTACCTATTCTTCTAATAACTTCTTAAGATGACTTCATCCTACCTCTAGGCACATTACATCATCAAGATTACATCACCCTAAACTCACTAGGCCACATGCCTAATTCTAATCTCAAGATAGCCTTAATATTGACTTGTTTTATTTTGCTTTTCTTCCATTTTCTCCTTAATTGCCTCCGGCTGCTCTATCTTCTTCCTCCCCACGTGTGGTCTTCTCCAAGTAGATATTAGGTACTACAATCTAGCCTTATGTCATCTTAAATCATCCTACTCTAGTAACTTTTGAATTAATAATTTCTTAGATCAAAGCCACTCTATATTTTCTTTCTTTGACTCCAATAATTGTCAAGACACCACCAAATCCCATTATTCTCTCTTTCTCTTTCTATTTTTCTTTCTTTTTCTCTTTATTTCCCTACTCAGTCTTCCCTTGGCCAAATGGCCTTGGCCCACCTTGGACCATGCTTCTTGGTCCACTTCTCTAGTCTTCTTAGGTTAGTCCATCTTTAATTCCTTGATTGGGGTTAGAGCCCATATCTCTCAATTTAGTGCCCAAAATTAATTTAATAACTTTATGATTAAGTGTCGCCTTTCAGTGACCTCAAATAGTCCTTTCTAAATGATGATTAATAGGGTGTCGCCTCACAAGTCCCACGATTATTCCGAGTTGAGTCTCGCCGATCCTTAGACTATTCCTAAATTGTCATGCAATCGGCAAGATGTCTTTATAATCACATAATTGCACAGATAATCCCAAAGTTGGTTCAAGATTAATTATCGCCACTCATGAATTGACAATAATTATCCACTGAACTCTTCTTTGAGTTGTCGTGTAACAATTTGTGCTAGTACAAGACCTTCTAGCTCGATCCTTATGATCGAGTAATTGCTCACGGCCGAGTGCTCTAGATGATCAGGCGTATCGATCCTTGATTGTCCTCACCATAGGCTTTAGCGAGCTAATTACCTCACTTCACTATTTAGGTCTTGACACCTTAATCATTTTATTAATCAGGACCCTAAATTGAGAATGTTACATTGACTACAGCTCGTGTTTACTTCAACTCCAAAAGAGGCTCGGAAGGCACTGTAAAAACCTTGAAAATCACTACCTGAGTTGCTAATTTGAGAGAAACGTATCTCAACTAGATGAAAGAAGGTGATAAGAAGTGAAAATATCCAGAATAAGCTGAAGTAGAACTGGCTGTGATATCCCACATTCAGCTGTATATGGGGAACAAACAGCCTTGAAAAGTCAAACTAAAATATCCAAAACACTTGAGTAGTTGCCCCAAAAGTCTTATACTCTATCCAATAGCAATTTTCCCTCTCCAACTTCTCCAACAAGCCAAGTATGAAGGCTGTAATCCAGCAGACCCTCATACCTACGAATTTGCATCCATTCACCTCAAGTTACATTCAACTCCTCATCTACTCAAACCCTCATTAACTCAAATCTAACTTGAATTCTTTTCGCAAATCCCATCTCACTTTATTTTGGACGGAATCGAAAATCAGGATGTCACACCATCTCTCTCTTTCTCTCTCTCTCTCTCATGTTTGTGAGTCGTTTTTTTTATAACCGAGGTGTCCAGGCCAACTTGCGCGCACCTCAATTATTCCTTGGGGGAGACTAGCACAGCAACCTACCGCCATGGCTCCCCCACTTAAATCACAGGTGCTTTCATGGGGAATCGAACCTAAGACCTCAATGAAGGCCAAGTTCGCCCTAACCAGCTAGGCTACCTATGGGTAGGTCATGTTTGTGAGTCGTTCATCTATGCATATTGCTTTTTTCATGAAGCATGGTTTCTTTTCATAAAAAATTGAGGCACTTCTTTTGGCATCCTTTATCTCCAACCTTCATATGTTTTCACAAGTAAAACATTCTTCGCATTGCTATTCTTGAAGGTCGAGCTAGTGTGATCCCCCAAGCAGGTCACCTGCTACATATTCCTTTTAAAAAAAAATTATAACTGATAATCTTTAATTTTCCATGTGAAAGCACAACAAAATCTCTATTACACTTTGTCTAAGAAAATCGCACAAGCTTAATATTACACATATGTCTTCAACATCAAACAAACACCCCTAGATATTAACACAACAAAATACATAATCCTAAGACAAAAGGTCAACGTCACCTAACACCTCTACACTTATACTAACCAAACCCTATTCAACTTAAGGGTTGGTGGCCTCTAACCTCATCTCGTACCCTTCATTGCCATGTCTAGGATGAGTAGCCTACGTAGTGAAAAAATAAGAGGTGAGTTGGAACTTAATAAATGAAATTCCTAAGTCTAAGATGGGAAATTGATTCGATACTCAACATGGTGTAAACAAGAACAAGACTTCAAGTTAGCAACCATGCATGACAAAAGCATAAACAAATGCTCTTTCTTCTCTACCGTGTTATACCATTGGAATGCATTAACAACATAATAAGATCAACTACCTATATCCAAGGGGATGCCATATAATCATTTCATGATGAACTAGTGTCACCTAGAGGCTTATCATTATGCACATATTAGTTCACACTCATCATTAGTCAAGTCTCATAATAACTTATGTAGTATGCTACACACCCCAAGGGCATCCCAAGCACATTCTCCCTTTTTTTCAGTGTATAATTTGGCTCATTCATGCCTACTTTGCCATCCACTCTTTGTTTAAACCTCTTGCCGAAGCAATCCCTCCCGACCCTCATCAAACTAGGTCATTATAGTTTCACTAACTTTCACCTTATTTATCCTCAAATCACACACTTTCCAAAGAGGTCCCACTTTAGTATCCTCGACATATTACCGCTTTGGTTTGTCCCATACCGAACCTCATGGTTTTGTCTAATCTTATCCAATTAATGATGCACAATTAGTTAAATACACTTCAACACATAAACTCTTATTATATCGTTATACATTTATTGTGGCATCCTGATTTTTGACCCCGTTCAAAGTAAAATGAAATGGGCTTTTCACCGACGCGCCTATGATCCATTTTCTTGGAGCTGATCACTCGCGAGTTAACAACCTATCAGGTAAAGCCATTAATGGATATAATCTCCAAAAGCTACCCGGTAAATTGGATTAGACTAGAGTCGTGTTTGGTTGATTTTAACCACAAAATTGAACTCAAATTCGGGAATTGAATGTTCAAGCGTGTCACGATTTATTTTTAGGACATCAACTCATCTTTTGGGAAATTTACGTCGAGATGAAATTTTGCGGAAAAGATTCAAGTTATGATTGAATTGGTGAGGATTTAAATGTAACTTGAGGTAAATGGGAACAAATTCGTAGTTATGAGGGGCTGCTGCATTATAGCCGTCATCCTTAGCTTGTTGAAGAAGTTTGAGAGGGGAAATGGCGGTTGGATAAAAGTTGAAGACTTATGAGGCATGCATTCAAGTGTCTTAGATATTTTGGGTGGACTTTGAAGGCTTCTTGTTCCCCTTTAACAGCATAACGTTGGAGATTACAGCTTCATCTCCTTCAGCTTCTTCTTGATATTTCACTTCTTTCCACCTCTATTCCTCTAGCTGAGATACATAACTTTCAAACTAGCAGTTCAAGCAGTGACTTGCAAGACTTTTTTAGCCTCTTTCGAGCTTATTTTGGAGTCGTTATAGATTCGAGTTTTAGTTGCCTTCACGCCACCATCGTTGTGGACTTATCGGCTTGTAGGTTAGTTTACTTCCCAATCCTTTCTTAGTATGCGATTACACTTAGAGGATATATGAGTGTTAATTAGTGTGATTAGATCAGTGTTACGTTGGATTGACACTAGTGAAGGTGGTTAGTTCAATTGAGTGGATTTCTCTGGAATATGTGTATTGAACCTTTGTCGTTTGCTTATTTTGTGGATTGAGATGTGATGAGATTATGAAATCGGTTCTTTCATGAAAAATATTTTATACAATTTCAGTTATGACATATATTTTATCCAATATTTTTTAGATTTAAAAGGATGATATGTCAACTTCATTTTGAACAAAACATATCATCTGTTTTTGCTGGAACTTATGATATTTTTATGTTCTATGGATTTTTATCAATTTTTGGAGTTATAATTTTGAAAGAGTTATTTCACAAAAGTTGTTTATCACATCTTTTAGTATAACATAGTCAAGTTTCAGATCAAACAGATGAGTTTTGGATTTCGAACCCAGCTGGTTTTGAAGAAAGTGATTTCTAAAAATGCATACAGTTTATGAAACAGTTTGAGCAATTTACTGCTCTCAATATAAAAAGATTTGGAGCAAGGTATCTTCATGAAAAATATTTCTTTATGTGTTCTTTATGACATTCAAATTTGATGATTTTACAAACTTGTTTGATTATGTTTCTATTTTTAAACTTGGAGACACACAAGTGACTTAATTTTGCCAGTTAGGGTGTTTTATGTTAGTCGCGTTGGTACAGTATGAGACGTGTGCAGCAAGGTCAGATGTTCGACTTCCTTAGTGTTGGCTAGATGGTGTGTGTGATTGTGTGATGACTGGCATGTTACGCATACCACCCCGAGAATAGAACTTTTCGCAAGGTATGAACTAAGCCTGAGGCTTTGTTACGCAGACCACTCCGAGGCGAGAACTTTTCGCAGGGTATGAACTAAGTTGAGGCTTTGTTACACAGATTACCTTGAGGCGAGAACTTTCACGGGGTTCAATTGAGCATGACGAGGCAGATTGTCGCATACCTGAGGCAAGAATCTTCGCGGGTTGTGGCAATGACCTAAGGCGTGTTTATGTGGGTCGAGAAAATACTGTCGTATACTTGAGGCGAGAATCTTTGCGGGTTGTGGCAAGGACCTGAGGTGAGAACTTTTTGTGGGTTGAGAAACATCTGAACGTTTGATTGAACTATTGACATGATGCACCTTATTATGGGGACAAAATTGTGTGACATGGTATGTAACATGTCATAACGATTTGGCCTTATAATCAAGACCTTTGTGAGTATATGATGATTGATGTGAAGTGTTCCGATTGTTATAGATGTTTTCTATGTGCTTATATACATGAACTGTGGAGCATGACCATCATCATACTGAGAAAGTCTCAGACCTAGAGAGTCTAATAGTTTCCAGACCTACAGAGTGACAATTTTCAGACCTTGATTTGTTTGTTGCGATTAGATTATCCTTAGATGAATTTCTTCCTAAGCGAGGCTTAGCGGGTAAACTTTGAGACACTGTCTCAATCCTTCGAGGTGTACTTTTTGCAAGTCCCTAGATGAAGGTGCGTCCCATGCATTTTGGAGTTCCACAAGAGATGGATTTTTTAGCATGCCTTTGTGGTGAACACAGACTCTTGGCTGTAGATCCCGGAGTTTAGATAAACCATTTTTGGTTTAGTCTTTTATGTATATGAACCCGGGGTTGTTTATGAGATATGCCTTGTGTAATTTGGTTATCCTGCTTTCATATCCCAATTTTGTTTATTGTTCAGGGATTGTTTAATTCGCTTCTGCATGTGCATAGAAGATTGGGTTAGCAACGCCACTTGGGAGCGTCGCATCTTAGTGTACCATCGTGGAATGTGCGTGCACTCGAGGTTCGGAGTGTGACATCCCCGCCCAAAGTGGTATCAGAGCATGGTTAGTATTTGGAGTAATAAGGTGAGATGAGTCTTGGATAGTTAGTAGGAAAGGCTTTTTTACTTATGCCGATGCATGTGATTGATAGTTGATTAGTAGATTGTTTAGTGTGGGTCACTCAGTTTCCTAATTCAGTATTGTAATTGGGAAACAAAAGATTATATAGTATGAGTGATCAGGAGCAAATGACTCCTAGAAAAAATTATATAGCATTTGTTACTAGGGGTAAAACACCGACAAGATTCAATATCCAAGGAAGAGCACTAGCTCAGGCTAGCGCTAGTAGGATGAACCGCTGCCGGATGTCGCTGGAGTAGCAGCACCTGGTGGTCCTAGAATCAATGGGATCATACAGTTGCTTGAGACTTTAGGAAATATAATGGGGCAGCAGGCTTAAAATTAAGCTGTCGTACCTGCCAAGATTCCACCTGGAAATGTAATGGTTGAATGACCGATGTGCAAGCTTATTGAGTAGTTTCTGAAGTTGAAACAGCCGAGATTCACAGGAGTAGGGGATCCCGAGGCTGCAACCCTTTGGATCCAAGAATTAAATAAAGTCTTTGCACTATTGAAGTGTTCAAAAAAAAAGTAGTTCTTGCAGTCTATTAGTCACACGATAATGCAAGTACTTGGTAGAGGGCCACCAAAGAAAGAGTATTTCCTAAAGGTATGGTTTTGGAGTAGATCGCCTTCATGGAAGTGTTTAATGGCAATTACTTTTCAGACTTTGTCAGGTTATAGAAGATGACAGAATTTCAAAGCCTTCGTTAAGGTCTAATGTCTGTAGACCAATACAAAGCAAAGTTTCCAGAACTATCTCCGTATGGGCCAAGGCTGATTGAACATCCGGTAGACTGAGCAAGGATATTTCGGGATAGACTCAGACTGAAACTAAAAGACTCGCTGGTGCCGTTCAATCTAAAGGATTACAATGGCTTCTATGAACAGGTGCAACTAATAGAGAAGAACCTGAACGAACGAACTGTCGCATCTAGATTGCAGTTCGAATTGAATAGGGATAGAAATCGGTTTGGGAAGAAACTGATGACTGAAGAAAAATATTCCATTCCGCCTAACAAAAAGAATGTGATTAGAAAGATAACGTCCAACTTGAACGACATGTGTCGATCTTGTAGGGGAAGGCATGGTTTAGCTTCATGTCTTGCTAGGACGAGAGCTTGTTTTAGATGTGGTTAGCATGGTCACCATATGAGAGACTGTCCACACAGGCAGATGGCACCACAACTACCACCACTATCATCAATGGGTTAGAACAGAGGATATGCATCAGAGAGTAGTTTGAATTGGCCTCCAGCATAATGAAGGGTGTATGTCGTCACTCGACGAGAGGCAGATAACTTGCCAGACATGGTCAAAGGTACGGTCTCATTGAATAACCATGCTTCTTATGCTTTATTTGACCCTAGAACTACTCATTAATTTATTGCTGAGCAGTACGTTGAGTTGGTAAGATTGAGTCCTGAATCGTTGGGGTCAGTAATGAGTATATCTACCCCGTTAGAGAATGAGGTGTTGTCTGTAGTAGGCTGTCCTGGTAGCAAGTTAGTTATTGGTGAGCGAGAGGGAAGGATAGATTTGATAGTCCTAGCCATGTATGATTTTGATGTGATAATTGGCATGGACTGGCTCACCAAGCAATGAGCTTTTATGGATTGTTATCATAATGCGATTCAATTTAACTAGCCAACGGGTGAAAGTTTTGAGTTCATTAGAAGTCGATGAGGACCATCGATTACCTTAATCTCGTCACTTGAGGCAACCCGTTTGTTAAACGGGGGTTGCCAAGTTTACTTGGCAATCGTCGTGGATATGACATTTGAGGAGTCGAAGTTGGAAAACATGCAATGGTACAAGAATTTGCTAATGTGTTTTCGAAGTAATTACCTGGTCTGCCCCCAGATTGGGAGATTGAGTTTGCGATAGAATTAGCCCCTGAGACAAAGCCAATTTCTAAGGCTCCTTATCCTATGGCGTTGTTAGAACTGAAGGTGCAGATGCATGAGTTATTGGATAATGGGATTCATACGTCGTAGTGCATGACCTTGGGGAGTACCAGTTCTATTTGTAAAGAAGAATTATGGTTCATTACACCTTTGCATCAATTATAGACAACTCAACCAAGTAATGATCAAGAACAAGTACCTATTACCAATTATCGATGACTTGTTTGATCAGTTGCAATGAGCGTCGATATTTTCTAAAATCAACTTGAGGATAGGGTATCATCAATTGAGGATTAGAAAGGAAGCCATACCAAAGTCAGCGATTCCTACACGTTACGGTCATTATGAATTTACTGTGATGTTATTTGGTTTAACCAACGCCCTAGCTACTTTCATGGATCTGATGAATCGTGTATTCAAGGAGTATTTGGATCAGTTTGTGATCGTGTTGATTTACGACATCTTAGTGTACTCAAGAAGTCTAGAGGAGCATGAAAGACAATTAAGGATAGTGCTTCAGACTCTACGAGAGCATGGATTGTATACATAGTTCAACAAGTGCGAGTTTTGGTTAGCTCGTGTAACTTTCTTAGGCCATGTGATTTCAGGTGAAGGGATTTCTATGGACCCTATTAAAATTGAAGCCGTGATCAATTGGCCATGGCCATCGACAGTAATAGAGATTAAAAGCTTTTTGGGATTGGCAAGCTATTATAGACGATTTATTGAAGGATTCTCAAAGATAGCCATGCCACTAACTCGATTACTGAAGAAGGAAAAGAAGTTTGTATGGACGGATAAGTGCGAGAGTAGTTTCCAAAAGCTTAAACAAAAGCTAACTATTGCACCAGTCTGACAATTCCGTCTGGACCTGGAGGATGCGAGATCTATAGTGATGCGTCATTCGGGGGACTAGGTTGCATGTTGATGCAACATGGTAGAATTGTTGCATACACATCCCGTCAGTTGAGATCTCGTGAGTTAAACTACCCGACGCATGACTTGGGATTGATCCCTGGGTTATTTGACCTAGGTTGCCTAGTAGAACTAGACCTCCCTTCTACTTTTGGTTGTATAATTTATGGGGAATGGTCTCCTCCTAGGCTTGTATTGAGGTCCTTTGAATCTAGTTGTATGTGGTTGTACATGAACTAGTGTTTGTAAAGTTGATGTATATAAGAGAATGTTAGATGTGAATAGTATGGTACTGGAGGGTTGTGATTTATTTATTTACCTCGCTTTGGTTGATTATAACTCTGATGACTAAGAAGGCCAGCAATCTACCTAGATAGTTGCTCAATTATTGGCCAAAAGACGAACGTGAATCGAAGACTGCCACGCGCTCAAGAGCAAGGCGTGACAAAATGGGTGACGAAAGTACATTCCATAATATGTAGTCATGCACATAATCTCAAAGTCACATGATTTCCCATGCATTAATAATGAAACCGTTCATTCCCACAATAGTTTGATTCACAACACATTTCATGCCTAACATTACTTTGCTTTTTTAGTGATCAGATGATGGTACCACATCCGTACCTCTTTTTTCATTTCACATGCAAACACATGCAATGCACCAAATCTAGCATACTTGACAAGTGAATCTGAACACTGTAACTCTCAATAATAAGTGAGTCTGGTTGTAAAGTTTGGACCAAAAAGTCTAGATCGTGAACCGTAAAGTTTGGACCATTTACCTCTTTTCTATTTCACATGTAAACACATATAATTTATCAAATTCTAGCATACTTGGCAAGTGAATCTAAATACTAAATAAGTTTGAACAATAAATAAGTTGGACTGCAAAGTTTGAACCCCAAAGTCTAGGTTGTCAAATTTGGTCCATAAAGTCTATTGCGTAAATCTGAATCATAAACGAGTCTACATTCTAATTAAGCCTAAATTATAAGTGAGCCTAAAGTCTAAATGATGATACTTAACTCATGAGTCTGACATTCAATGATCTAACTTATACATTTAAGTTTAGATAGAAATTAATGATATTAAATTGGTGAGTCTAAAACATTCAATGATCAAGCTCTATAAATAACTCTGAACAAAAAGCAAGGATACTTGATTAGTGAGTCTAAACATTCATTGATCGAACTCTACAAGTAAGTTTGAAGCTTAACATGAGTGTCTGAGAGATAATTCTGACGGAAAATGAGTCTGACAAATAAATCTGTCAATAAGTGAGTCTGAAAGGTAATTTTGACGACAAGCGAGTTTGATAAAAAAAATTCTGATGATAAGTGAGTTTGAACTATAAAGCCTGAACCATAAAATCTGAGCCGTTAAGTATAAATAGTATAGCCTGAACTGTCGGTGAGTCTAAACCACAAAGTTCAAACTGTTAAATAATCATACTTGGCCCATAGATTTAAACAGTAATAAGTGTTCATACTCAACAGATAAATTTGAACAATAAGAATCTAAACTCAACGTATGAACTTGAATTTACAAAGATAACATTTGCAGGTTCATTTATATTTTCTCTACTCACAATATGTTACCTTACTTTGAGGAAACCAACCAAACATATTTTATGCACATACATAATCAACACGATAGATCACCCATCACAACATCTCCACACCACAGTTGCGCATACTTGCACTCGACATTAAATTGAGACATGTTCACTAGAAGTCCTAAAACTTGTAAGTAAAGTGCAAGTGAGTCCTAAAACTTGCAAAAAGTGCAATTGAGTCCTAAAATTTAGCAAATTCTTTCAAATAAGTCCTTCCACTAACTCCGTTAATTAAATCAACGAAAAATGCTGACGTGGCACTAACGTAGCATATTTTAATATATCCTTTAAGAAACAGAGACGTCACGTCACTAGAAAATTTTTAATAATAAAAAAAATATATATTAAATTACATTTAATAAAGAAAAAAGTTTAAAATTTTAAAAAAGATTATTTTCAAATTAAAAACTAAACAATTTAAAATTTTAAAATTAATTAAATTTTAACATTTAATTAATTAAAAATTAATTTTTTTAAAAAGTCTAAAATATTAAAAAAAATTAACATAAATTAAATTATAAATTTATAAAAAAAATTACTTTAAAATTTAAAATTTAAAAAATTAATTATGTCTTAAAGGATATTTTGAAAAAATTTGATTTGGTAACATTTTGAAAAATATAAATTTAAATGTAATTTAATTTAATAGTTTAAGTTTTTATTTAAAAAATTTACTTCAAAAATTTTAAATTAGTTTATTTTAAACTGAAAAATTTTAAATTTTAAATTTTATTAAATATAAATTTAAAATAATTAAAATTTATAAAAAATTAAGATTGAAATATAAGTTTGAGTAATTGTTTAATTAAAATTAATTTTAAAATTATTTAATTTAAAATAATTTTTTCTCAAAATTTTAGTTTTAATTTTAAATTTTTATTTAATTTAGTGAAATTAGTAGAATAATATTAATTTTATTTTTATTTTTATTTAACTTAAATTTAAAATAATATATTATTTTATTTAAAATTTTATTTTATTTTAATTTTTTATTTAATGTTTTTTACTAAATTACCTTTAAATTTTAAATTTTAAATTTTTAAAAATTTTACCAAATCCATTTTTGAATATACCCTTTAAGACGTAATTAATTTTTTAAATTTGAAATTTTAAAAGAAATTTTGCTTTTACTTTTTTTATAAATGTAAAATTTAAGATTCTTTTAAACTTTTTGAAATTTTATGCTTTGTCAAAAATTTTAAATGTAAACTTTTTTAAGTTTAACTTCTCTCTCTGTTTTTTTTTTTTTGGGTGGTTTTGGGGAAGGGGGGTTCTTCTTTAAGAACTTTTTTACTTTATTGAAGAAAAGAAGACGAGCAGAATTTTTTCGGAAAGAAGAAGAAGGAGGAGCAGATTTCGCGGAATAGGATGAGGATTCAGAATAATTTTATGGAGGTGCCAAAAGAAAATTACATATTTGGTTCCCATATGGGTTGGGCATTCTTTTGCATGACCATGAAACAATCGGAACCTCTAGCTCGCGAAATCAATAAAAATGAAATATACACCAGGTCAGGTTTGTGAAATCTATATATAAATAAAATAATTATGTCTCTTCCAAGGATTGCTACTAAGGTTGACACATAGGGCTATGATTTGCAAGGGATCAATTATGCTCCGTACAGGGATGCTTCCTTACACCTTCACTCATTTTATTCTAAGTTAGTATTGGCAATGGATTAATTATATATAAGATCAATTCTTTAGCAATTTCACCCTCAATTCATGAGCCAACGTGAAAGATGGATTGTCAGTTTAATTCTTGGATCTATAGAAAAAATCCAAGGGTTATATCGTGGTTGAAAAGTTCCTCATTTTCCTCACTTTTACGACTGGCCTTCCCATCTGAGCATAACCACAGCTGCACCTCGGAGCATCTCACAGTTAGTCATCAAATTAGGCGAAAGTGTTGCAATCAAAACAGGAATAATAACTTCGACAATTTAGAACAAGAGCACATATAAAAGCTGGAAGGAACTTTTTATCATAGTGAAAGCTGTTGCTCCGGGGGTTTGTCCAAAAATATGCAGTTCCCAAGTTTTTATGGTGACTGGACGCACACAACTTAGCACAAATGCCTGAATATATTTATTGAAGAAAAACAAAAAAGTTCACGACGTTAAGCACAAAAACAAAGTCGATACAATAATTGCATTTGAAAACAAGCGTAGCAGTACGTGGATAATTTTTTCAATGACCTTCGTTGGCGTTCTTTTTCTTCATGCTTCAATAGCTCTTCTTCATCAAATGCTTGTAGCTTTTTGTCTTACTTCTTCTTCATACACCTACCATGAAGCAAGGCTTTCTTTGAAGAACACCAACAGCCAAATCCAAATACCAGCAAACAACCTGCTTAAATTCTACAATCTATTAGATATTATTCAAACAGCAACTTGCCATGAGCAAGGCATGAAAAGAAGAGTTATCTAACCGTCATCTCAAAAGAGAAACAAGGAAGAAGGTCCTTGCAATCACAAGCCAAAGAAAGAGGGGGGTAAAAAACTCGTGGAAGGAAGGGTTTAATCTAAATATGGTTCCAGATGCGCTCCAATAGATATCAGATGTGACTCCGCCGATCCGAAAAAGCCAACTATCCTATTTTCTTTGTCTTTTTCCTTGATAAACGTTCTACCAGCCTCCGCTGACATTTCTGCCGATGCGTACGGAAAATCTCTGGTTATAGTATGTATTTTCAGGTCAAAAAAAAAATGTGCTACATGAAGTTAAGAACGTTATGTAAAGCAACATGCATGCATGGACGGCTCACGGATAGGAAAGAGACAAAAGAGAAAAAGGACAGAGATAGGGATTGAGATGGGGACTTACCCATTCGCCCGAAGGCGCATCTCCTCCACCAGGTCGAAGGCATTCGACCAGGGAACCATTGAAATCGTACCTAAAACTGATGGACTGAATTATATTTCCGGGGCTGTCGACAATCACACGAAATCCCCTTACAGCAGTATGCACTCCATCATCCCATTCTTTTTCACCAGAGCCTCCAAAGGGTCCAATGGTTTTGAAAGGATACAGGTGCGGTATGGGCTCAGCATGCACTCCTATGGAATTGAGAGTGTTGCCTCCTGTTCCATAAAAGCCGATGATTCTGCTTCCGGTTGATGGATACGAAAAGTTGGGCTCTGGCTTCCGGCCGACGCCAATGCTACCAAGTCCTCCTCTATTACTATAAAATGTGAGGGACGAGATAGAACCATCCGCTCCCATGGAACCAAAGATCCATGTCAGGTACTCCCGTGGATAATCTTCCAATTTGACCTGCACAATCTCAAAAGTATCCCTTAAAGTTGGACAAAGTGGTGTAAACAAGACCTACTTGTCAAGTTTAATTTACTAAATCACGTGATCGGACATTCATCAAAATCGTCTCAGCCGATGAGATAAATGTAAAAGGGGGAAAAAAAACAAGAGACTAACCTCTTGTTCCCCGCAGGAGTCTACTAATATAGTGGAGTCACCGTGAATAACTGTGCGACCTTTTTCACTGCCGTCGTCGTACACAAACTTAATGTAACGGATATTCTGTTCGACGAATCCGCGAATTTCCCTCACACCGTCGAATTTCCCGTCGTCCCAAGCATTTTCACCTTTTGATGGCCACGTTTCTAAATATGCTCCAATTCCACGAGATGATTCCTCACTCCACTCGTAAAATCCAACAATTTTGCCATCCGTTGCGGGAGAAGAGAAGGGAGTCCCGGCCTCTCCATCACCGATAGTTCTGATCATGTTTTTGTTAGTCCGAAACGTGAGATATTTAATTCCGCCTTCCGTATATTTCCCGGATATTGAAGTCAGATACTCATTTTGATTCTGCATTAATAGACATAACCATCAAAACTCGAGATTTGATTCTCGAAGGAGTCTCCCACCACCATCGTAGGCAATGCAAAATCCGTAGGAATTTTAAGATTGAGCGTTGCTAGAAGGACGGTACCGTTAGTGCACACTAGTGACGGTGGAACAATGGCCACATATTGCAATTTGGAGGAGGTGGGCAACCGGAATGTGGATCAGAGATAGTTTGATGCATTTAAAGAGACAAATCCAAAGATATTAATTTAAGCAAAAAAAAAAAGCCATGAGATATAAACTGCGACTTTCAGGCGATGGCTATTATTCCAAAATCAAATGTATTCTTTAACATTTTGTTTGTAAATGAAATAAGAAGGTTACAGAACTTAGTGTGTTTTTGTATTGTGTGAGCAATTTCTAAAAAGAAAATTAGTTTTTGAAAATTTTATACAAATAAAAGGATGAAAATATCACTAATAAATTATTTACACCAATCGCAAAATAGATTTTGCATTCTAGTTTCAAAAAGTAGAAAAGGAAAATTGAAGAGGAAAAGCTAGGATGCTGGTTTTTTTTTTTTCTTGTGACATTCGTTAAACGCGCAAGATAAAAAAAAAACGGCTAGTTAAATCAATTTCGTTGTGGCGTGAATTCTTCTAGCTGAGTCTCCGAAATCCAAAATAACAAGGAACCCTTTAATTCAAATTAACCAAGCATATAGAAGGAGAAGTCGTGTAAATGGAGAATAATATCTTCATTAGTGTAAAAGACAATAACCCTAGTTTTATTTTCTATCTTAGAAATTCAGTTCTTATTTTGAATGACTCCAATAATTTTTTTAAAGGTTCTCATAACTATGATTATCATATCATAGCATTTAATGTTTGGACTAGCTTTTTTTCTCTTGCTTTATTTTTAATATTTAAGGACCTTACTTAATGGGATTTTAGCAAATCCCAAGTGAGAAATGAACAATTTTTATTTAATGTAATAACTTAATATTGATATAGAATCGATTTCACAAGAGACAACTTAGCAAATTTGAAAATTTTAATTCTCAAATAAAAAAAATTTAATGGAATCCCAGGCGGTGGCAAATCCCACCGAGTGGGATTTTGGTTTCCCAAAGAAGCCTTGGAAAACATGTGTGTGTCAATACTGCTACGCAAAGAAATGGTACAGTCAGCTAATCTTTTCCCTTTTAGTGAAAAGCATGTATCTGTAATCTGTATAGGGACATACCATTTCAATCACCTCCGTACTTCTAACCATGCCACCATCTGCCTCCGATTGCCCCACTTCTCTACTCTTCTTTTCGCACAGCTCGATTGATCGGATGAATCCCTCTCCATGTTTAACGATGATTTTACTTACATCCTTATGCATATCGCCATCATCCCACTTTGGCTGGCATTTATTCGTCAATAGCGGCACATACTTGACGGGACGGAAAACCTCAGAGTGTAGCTTGACAAGTGCTGCTCCGATAGATTGGAGAAAACCGTTACTTGTCGCGAAAATCTTGTCGACTTTCACAGCTTTGGATGGTACGTAGAAGTACTCCCCTTCCTTCTTTTCCGCGTTAATGGCTTCCAAAGTCCTTTTGTTGGTCCGAAATGTGAGTGAGTTGATTCCTTTTTCTCCCAAATATCCAGCAAAAGAAGTTAGGTGCTCTCCCTCTTTCAATGTAACCTGCAAACAGGCCACGAAAAGACATACTCGACGTGAGTTGCATCATTCGGTTAGCAATCATTAAGAATTTAAAGGTTTATGATTCCGTGATCCACTAATGTCACGATAGGCTAAAATGATGAAGTTATGACATTTAAGTAGGAAGGGGTATAAGAGAAAAGGAAAGAGTTTAGATACAACCTGGAAAGTATGCTCCCCCGTTTCTTCATCATATGTAATATCCGGTTTCAACTTAGTGTTATCTCTGACGCCAAAATCAATGGACTTAATGAAGTATGCGTAGCAAACACGAATCCCCTTTATACCACCAGATTTCCAGTCCTCTCGATGTCTGCCTCCAGAAGGCCCGAAGGTGAAAATCTTTTTGGATTGTGAGTTAATCAGGTTGACAAGGCGCTCGACTATTTTCTCAATGAGCTTCGATTCACTGCTGATGTAAAGTGTCAGTAGAAAAATTTTATAAGCAATATGTATGGCAAAATGAACATAAACCTATACCCCAAGAGACGACATACGACGAACATTCTACTGCAAATTTCTACGTGGGTATATGAAATATGAATAGAAAAAAGATGGAGCTGGACTAAATCACTATAGGCATTGGCATGTGTAACATTGAAATGGTGATTAACTAAGCTCTAATTTTAATAGTGATCTCATCCTGCAACAGAGAAGGCTGCGTCATACTGCGTATATTGCATTCTAAGAAACAACACACTTCTGACTTCAGCCGTAAAAGTAGTCAATGCTAAAAGTGTGTTTATTTCATGAAAAAATTCAGGATTTGAAAACGTTTTGTGAAATATAATCGCTTGTCTCGTTTGCAAAGATGAATGAATGAAAAATATTATTATTATCCATGAAAACAATTAAATATAAATTGTTGTCAAATGAGAATTTTTTTCAATGCTATATAACTAATTATTTTCAGAAAACATTTTCGAAATCTTGAGTTCTCCCTGAAACTAAGGCATCATGGCTATTAAATTAACATTTCAACTGAGCATCTTCACAACTTGAGTCCTCAGATAATCACGTTCGTTTTGGCTTTCTTAATACTTCATGGGAAAAATATAAAAAGCATCTTGGCATTTCAACTTCATATCAATTTGCGTCTTGAGTTTTACAAACCTACAATTAGCGTTCTGATTACATCTGAGAGTTGATCCTATCTGTGAATTTGTCATTTTCCTTCCGATTTTGCCCCTTTCACCCTTTCAAATTCACTCTATGAAAATTCACTTGCCAAAAAACCTAACCCATTCACCCACCCACTGCTCAACTCCTCCCAACCCAGCGTCGCCAATCCACACCACGCCAACGGCACCGCCACCCCAGCTGAGCCACCACTTAGATTTGAGGATTCTGTTAGGAAGTGTCAATGGTAGGTTTCCAAAACCCAGGCTAAAACCTGATGAGGAACGAAAATTGTTCGTGATTGGTTTTAAGAAAACCAGAGTCTGAAACTTGGATTTACTTGACAAATTTTATCAGTTCTCACTGACATTTGGAAAAGAATATGGCTGGAGAAGAATCTCTTTCTCTCCAAAGATTGTACGCTCAACTTCATCACATGCGGAATCTAATATAAAGTTTTACCCGTAAACTGACGGCCAATGAAACTTGACTGCAAAACGATGTTGAAGGTTCACCATTGACTTCCAAGAGCGCATCATCCGGGTCTGGTGGACATTTCCAGACTTTTTAATGTTTCTTTCTAGTTGTTCTCTTTCGTTCGAATTTGTGTACCAGGATTTTTTATGGACTAGAATTAATCGAGGAGCTAAGGTCCTTGGATACAGTGCGAGATGCTCAAATCGTTTTTCAAATGTTCTAGTAAAACCATACTGGCATCAGGCAAAAAACGTGAGTAAATTTGAAATACTCATGTACTCTCTAGCACATGACCACAACAGTAATTTCAGTGCACTAAGCAGTCCAATCTTGTGTATAAGTTTTTAACATTGAGACAACTTTGTTGTACAAATTAACTTTAATTTGCAATATTGCAAGGAAAATAATATCACAAGTTTCATAAATTTCGTACGGGAACAGTTAATTGTCATAACTTTTGTTTTTCGATCGATTAAGCATCAAATTTTTCATATAGCGCTCACTTGAGAATCATAACATCTTTCCAATCATTTAAGTGCCATATAACATTTCAATTGATCACTTAAACATCATGACTTTTTTAAAAATATTTATCTCAAGTGTTGTGCCAATTGGGATTTCCAACGCTTGGGTGAATGTTTTTCAAAAGTTGTAGCACTCAAGTGATCAACTAAAAGTTATGTTACTTAAGTGATAAAAAGGGAAAATAAAGTTATACCACTCAAGTGAGTGACATATGAAAGATATGTCATTATGACATTGTTATTCCCAATATTGTAGTATATTTTGATATTAAACCATATGCAGTCAATTGACATCTGCGTTAAAAATAAAATGATACTATAAAACAGAATAATGAGAGGATAAAACTCAAATTTGAAGCAATTACAGTGTAACAGAAAACAAGGAAACAAAATCATTAATCAACATTGTTTAGAAACCAAAACTCTTCCCATAAAATCTATTGATTTTGACTTTTTCTTCTGCTTTCACCATCAATTCACTTCAATTTAGGCAAAATAAGGAAATAAATCGGACATTAGATTTACCTAATTCAGTCAGTGTGACCTATGCACACAAGGATAGCAACAAAAGACTGCATTATAGATCAAACAGTGTAATGGATATGACTACCACTTGAGCCACTCAAATACACTCAATGTTTCACAGCCCCTGATTACATCCAACAACCCATATAGTACTTAGCTATCACAATTCCTCGCAAAAAATATCTTAATCTTGTGAAATGAATACTCAAATCATATCACAAGATTTATTGGTTTGAGCAATCAAAACATCCCCTTCAATTACTTTAGAGTGTAATTCACAAAGAAGTCATCTCTTGGATGCTCTTCACAAAAAAGACCCACTTTTTACATAAACAAAAATTGGTTCCAGAATACGAAAGCTCTCTTCAAGAAACTTTCTTTAGTTAGAAACCTCTCTCCAGCTAAGAAATCTATTAAAATTAGAAAAGTTTCCTCTTCGGACTTAAACTCGAAACATATTAAGATGATAAATGGTGAACTGACGGTGCCATATGTCCCTCAAATGGTACGGTGGCTTCTCCACCTTCAGTTCTCCAACTTCAATGATGTTGAGTAGATTTGTTTCTTAAAACAAGAACCATTGCTCTCTCCACAAGTGATCTGAAATGTACCGTTACTTGAAGTACTGTTAGGCTAGCAATGCTCTTTTAATACTAAGAATGATGGATAATATACACCGGAAAAGAACATGCAGGTGCAAAGAGGAGGAGGAGGAGGAGGAGGAGGAGGAGGAGGAGACATGGTTTTTGTCTTGTTGATATGTGGCGTTCACACTTTTATTGGAAGGCCGGATTTGTCTTTGGTTAAAAAGACATTAATGGCTCGTTTGGTAACCATTCTCGTCCCAAAAATAATTTTTTTTAGAATGAGTTTTTTTTTCGAGAAATGCTTCTTAGATGAGTTTTTGGGAAGAGAAACGTGTTTGGTATTTATACAAAATTTCTATCCCTAAAATAGAAAATGAACAAAAATACGTTTGGTAATTGCACAAAATTTCTATTCTTGGAATAGAAAAATAAAAGAACGGTGGCAGCGGCCAGGCAAGAGATAAAAATAAAATAAAAAGAATAGCTTATTTTTTGGTACTATTCGTTCTCGTCCTAGAAATAAAAAAATAAAAAAAATTATTCTTATTTCTCGTCCCAAACTCATTTCCGACCATTTTTTTCATCATGGGAACAGAATGAGAATGAAAATTTGAGAAACGGGTTTCTCATCCCAAACTTGTATGGGGACAAGAAAGTGAGAATGATAATGGTTATTAAAGCGCCCAAGAAAGAGGAAACCCATGGCTTCTCCTTCTTGAACGTGCATGTCTCGTCGTCGAACAATAATTTACCAGGGAAAAAATATTTGATTGGTGGGATGGGATTCCTTCACCAAAAATGCGAGTTAACATAATTAGACACTTGTTCATTATTGATCTTAGGAAATCAGTAAGCTGCAACATGAATTTATTTGACAAATTCTGTCAGTTCCCACAGACAAGTGTAAGAGATAATAAATTAAATGGCAGGAGCAGTAATCTCTCTCCTAAGATTCTGCGTTCGACTTAGGAGCATGCAGAGTCTCGCGCACAATACAAGGCTGCAATACGTGGCTGACGGTTCACCGTTTAACTTCCAAGAACTAATCATCCGGGTCTGGCGGACATCTCCAAGCCTTTTAGTATTTCTCTCTAGTTGTTTTCTTTATTTGAATTTGTGAGTAGAATTAGTTAGGGAGCTAATGGTCCTGGGATATAGTGCGAGATGCTCAAATTGTTTTATTATTAAAGATTTTCTGTCAAAATTATACTGACATTAGATGTTAAACGTGAGTGAATTGAAATATAGGCGCAATTAGTGGATGCGGAATCTGAATACAAAAAGAAACTTTAGATTACTATGCCCTTCCAACTCGAGAGAAAATGACATAAACAAGTCATGTTTTTCTCCAGGATCACAGAAAATTTTGTCCAGACCCAAATTCATCGGACTTGATTATGTGAATCTTTTATTTAGGCCGACGTGAGACCCAACAGCCAGGTTCAGTTCCCCATGCATTTGCCAGTAAGGATCTACAACATTGTTGATAGAAAATAGCTGGGAAAAAAGATATTAGAATTGTCAAGAGTTGTATACAGTACTCACTTTTGTGCCAAAATTTTTTGTTGGTTCACTTAAATACCAAATCGAAGGAAAAAACAATTACTCAAATGCCTCCAACTAGAAATTCCAACCAAATTGATTATGTGGCCTTTATAATAAAAATTTTAGTTGACTTTCTATTTTTTTTTAAATCCAATTCAACTAGACGTCCAAAATGACGTTGGACAATGATCATTTTTCATTGAGATCAGCACCGAATTGGTCATTATTTACTATCGACTTGTACTGAATTGATCAATTTTAAATAACAACTACCACTGAGTGATCACTTTAAACAATAGTTGGCACTCAAAGGACCTCTATTTATAATTTTTGGTACTCAAAACTTGCCTATAAAATGTCGTTTAGTGGCTATATGCTAACTAGACAAGCCAACGTGCCACATAGGATTGGAATTAATAAAATATAAACATGTCAGATCTTGAACAACTTGTATTAGGGTTGACATTTAAATGATATTTTTTTTATAGAAGTGACACTTAAATGATTCAAAAAATGGCATTAAAGAGAGTACCGTGCACAATTTTTAACACTTCTAGTATCATTCTCCCGAAAAGTAGCTACACCATATTTGCGCTTATTTAAACCTAAATTTGTCACGTGCAATTCTTAGCATAGCATAGTCTACTCTGAGGTAAAACTTGATATTGCAAAAAGAAAAAAATGACCACACAACATATATTAATAATGAGGTGTTCACTAACAAAGATGGAATTAGCCAAAGCATGAGGATATCGCGAGAGGGGTCCTTTACATAAGACATCTACTCCATAATTATGGCGCAATGTGGCAAAGAATGTGAAGTGATCTGACGATGACCAGTTAGGTATACTCTGAGGTAAAACTTGATATTGCAAAAAAGAAAAAATGACCACACAACATATGTTAATAATGAGGTGTTCACTAACAAAGATGGAATTAGCTAAAGCATGAGGATATCGCAAGAGGGGTCCTCTACATAAGACATCTACTCCATAATTATGGCGCAATGTGGCAAAGAATGTGAAGTGATCTGACGATGACCACTTAGGTATACTGGCATCAACTAAGAATGATGGACAATGTACCCTTCAAAAGTATACCCGGCACACAAAAGCGCAGGCACAAATGGTCAACTCTCATTTGAATTATCCTAAGTGCGTCCGAGCAAATTGAGAAGGGCTCCAGACCGCAATGAAATCTGACGATCTTTCCACCAGTTGAAGGAAATGAAAACTACTTCCCCTTTTGATACCGAATGGTCCAGAAGTTTTTCCGTTGCTCTGCACTGCGCGTAAGCAAAACGACATGTCTAAAATTGTCTCTTATGTAACCAGAATACGAAGTCAAATACTCGCCGGCGTATCAAGCTTAATCTGCAAAAATTGGAAGGGAGATATTTCAATCATAAGCTTGTAGGATAATAAAAATCTCCACCAATAGATCCCCTCTCATAAATAAGTTAGAATAAGAAGGCGCAAGACCCGCATAGGATATTGGTCCAATCTTGTGTACGAGTTTTAACATTGAGACAACATTTCAGCGTTTTCACTGCTGAAGTAGTCAATCCCCTCCTGTTCCAGCTGCTTGAAGAGCTGAAATATGTAGGTCTCCGTGACATCATCGCCTCTAAACTCACCAACATGTGATGTCCCCATTGAGGAGAAGTAGAAGAAGAAACATGATTCCCGTCTTGTTCATACGTGGGGTTGAAACTATGATTGAGAGGCCGTATGTATATTTGGTTAAAAGGACATCAAGTTTGCTTTTAGTAATGTTTCTGTTTCATCATTTTTTTTAGAAATAGAAAAATAACATAAATCTATTTATATATATCATTTAATATTTATATTCCCAAAGTTAGAAAGTAGGCAATGAATAAATTTCAAAGTAAAAATTGTTAACTTATTGTTCCCGAGAACATCATTTTGGAGCAAGTTTTTTTTTCATTTCCTTTTTTCTAGTTTCTTTCTCTAATAGATCGCCATGCCTCAATGAGGATTGGCAATCAGCCGGCTAGCTATAGGCTAGGATTTAGGCCGACAAGGTCAACCTCATCAGCCTTAGGCTTGCCTCACCAACCCTCGGCCTTGCCGTGACTAGGTGAGGTCCACCTCACCATAACTAGGAGAGGGTCAACCTTGACCTCACTTGGCCATCGCAGGTCAAGCCTCCTCATGGCTGGGCAAGGCCAACCTCATGGCGGCTAGGCAAGATGGTCAAGCCTCACCTAGCTAATGGTAAGGCTTGACCTCACTTGGCCACCGCAAAGGTCTAGCTTGCCGGCCATGTCAAAGTTGGACCCTGCCCTAGCCTCAACATTACTAGGGACTAAGAGTGTCAAACGGGTGGGTCAGGTCAGGTTTGGGTCGAGTCAAATATGGGTTGGACCATATTTGACCCATTTAACCCATTTTGACCCACATTCATGTAGTGTAAATATAATGACTCATACCCAACCTGACCCCGACCCAACTCATACACATCACGACCCGTATTGTTAAAAATATAAAAATAATCAAATTTTTATTTTTAAAAAATAAAATAATTAGAATATCAGAATTTTCATAGTCTAAAAATGACTTGTTAATAATATTAAAATGATTTGTTAATAATACTTAAAATTAATTAGGTAACTCATTTATGATCCGTTTAAAACCCATTTATGACCCATATTATTAAATATGGATTAAAATATGGGTTTTTAACCCATTTTGCCACCTCTACTAGGGACTGGTGAAGTCAACCTCGCCCATTTTAGTCTTTGGCCAGTTGACGGTGGCCAATGATTGGCTAAAGGAAGGAAAAAAATAGAAATAAGGAAAAGAAAGAAGAAAAAAGGAAAATTTTAAAATATCAGAAAATTAGTTTTTTACTAAACATATTTTAATTCTTTTTGTGTTCAGGGAATAGTAGTTATTGAACCATTTTTTTTGTAAAAAAATTGTTTAGGAAATAAAAATAGAAACAAATCATTCCTTAAAATAAATTACTCCCACCAATAGAATCGTCACTAAACATACTCTAAGGTGAACAAGCACGTCTCCTCGTCGTACAATATTTTAATAGTAAAAACTACAAGTGGTGGAATGTAATTATTTCATAAAAAAATGTCAGTTTAATTAACTAGAGATTTGTTCATTATTGCTTTTAGGAAATGTGGAGTCTGAAACTTGGATTTACTTGGCAAATTTTGTCAGTTCTCATGACAGGTGAGAATTGTTAAAGAAAGTCGTTTGAATGGCAGGAGCGGAATCTCATTTTCTCTCCGAAGATTTACGTTCGACTTCGTAGCATGCAGAACCTAAAATGAAATATTTGCATGCAAACTGACAGCATTGAAGTTAGAGCTTCAATACGATGTTGACAGTTCATCGTTGACTGAGCACATCTTCCGGCCTTGCTTTGCGACGCCTTTTAATATTTCTTTCTGGTTGTTATTTTCCGTTCGAATCTAAGAGTACGATTAAATGCGGGTCAGCGCGATTCTTCGTGAGCTAGAATTTGTCAGGGAGCCAGTGGCCCCGGGATACAGAGGGAGAGGTTCAACTCGTTTTTCAATTGTTCTATCACAACCATACTTGCACGTGAGTGAACTTTAGATATAGAGGCAATTAATGGTCACGGAATCCCGATACAAAATGAAACATTAGATTATTATGCCTGTCTAAGGCGAGAGAGACAACAATGCAGACTAGTCGCATTTACCTCCCGGAGTCATAGAAAGTTTTATCTAGGTCCAGATCAGCAGGACTCAATTTATCTCAAACATTGATCACGTTCAAACATTGATCACGTGAAGCTTTTATCTAGAGCTCTCAACGGACAAGTGCAACTCCAACAATGAAGATCCACGCCCATCTGCACTTATTCACACAGAACTTTTTGGAGAGCTCTT
Source organism: Melaleuca alternifolia (assembly GCA_019926035.1). Lineage (NCBI taxonomy): Eukaryota > Viridiplantae > Streptophyta > Magnoliopsida > Myrtales > Myrtaceae > Melaleuca > Melaleuca alternifolia. The sequence goes on from JAGKPW010000327.1 coordinate 147,070, forward strand.
AAACATTGAGATTTCGTCCGTTTTACGAAAAATAACTTTCAGGAACATATTTTCTAAATTTGTCGGCGTTCGTTTCACGGAAAATAAAATAGTCAAGGACAATATTTTCCACCAATGAAACAAACACTTTTAAAAGTGGGGAAAATATTTTCCGTTTTTTTGAATGTAAAAAACATTTTCAGTGTTCTTCATTTACTTTTATATGTGCCTTGACCTTACTTAAGGCCGGCGAGTCGATGGCCTTTAACAAACGAACACCGGAAAATGTTATCATTTTTCAGGAAAATGATTTCTTGGAAAAAAAAATTTCAAAAATGTTATGTTTTCCTAAAACGAACAGAACCTAAAGTAAAAAAGACCAAATGACAGATGTAGCATCTAGAATCTCATATAAAATATATGCACATAAATAGACAGAACTGAGACTGGAGCTGCAAAATGATATTGAAGGGTCACCGTTGACTTACAAAAACGCATTATTCGAGTCTCGTGGACATATCCAGGCCATTTGATATGTCTCCCTAGGTTGTTTTTTTTTTTTTAACGTTTCAATTTATGATTAGAATTAAATGCGGCTCTTCGGATTCTTTATGGACTATAATTAATTGGGGAGCTAATGTTCCTGGGGCTCAGTACGAGATTGCTCCAATTGCTTTTAAATGTTCTATTATAACCGAATCGACATTCAGCAGAAAACGTGAGTGAATTTGAAATGTACAGGCAAGTAATGGTAACCGAATCTCCATACAAAAAGAAACATTGGATTATTATGGACGGCAAACCCGAGAGAAAAAATATCTCGAACAAGTCGCGTTTTCCTTTGGGGATCACGATTTTTTTTTTCTGGATCTGGATTCACTGGACTTCAATTATCTCAAAGTTTGATTATATTGATCTTTTATTTCGGACCCACATGGCCGGGTTGAGCTTTGCATGATTTCACCAGTGGATATCGATAGCCTTGTTGATAGAAAAGAGCAACACCATATATGCACTTATTCACGCCACATAGGCTACTCTAAGCATTATACTTGACACTAAAAAAAAATCACTAAATACCTTATGTGAGTAAAGGGGTATTCAGGAACAGGGCTTGAAGATGTCACAAACCAAACCGAGGGGTGCTCTACATACTTCATCTCCAAATATACTGGCAATGACTAATTTCATAGGTTGGCATGTTCTAAGTGTTGAGAAAAGCAAGCGATCAAACATAAAATAAAGAAAATAGGAAAATGAATCGGACAATAGATTTACGTAGGTGGCCCATAAGTTCTTTCGTTGCTATAAAATGTGAAGGAGCAAATAACAACAGATCCGAAATCATCTCTTATGGTGTAAAGCCAAATACTCTGTGGGGGCAATTGAGTTTGATCTGCAAAATTAAAATTAAGACGTACTAACCGAGTTAATCGAGTTAGACTAACAAGGTATAAGACCGCAACAGAACATTTCAGTGCGCTAAGCAGTCCTCTTTCCATATTGCAGGATAGTGTGATATTTGCAGTCAATTAACATGCATGGAAAACTAAAGATAATAGTGTAATAGAGAAGATCGGGATGACGAAACTCAATTCTGAAGCAATTATCTTGTAGTAGCAGTAAAGGAAGTTGTTGCGGAAGCCAAGCGACTGAGCAATAAAATTGACAAAACGAGAAATAATCGGACACCAAATTTATGTGGTTCAATCATAGTAACTCACATCCATATGGAAAGCAACAATGACTACATTTAATTCATTTTAAGTTAAATAGATGTCGCCCTAAATAGTCTAAGTTGATCGCATAAGTCTTCTTGTACATGTTTGATAGGCATTCATCAGTCTCACGGGGGATCTTTTCTTTTGTGATGTGAAATGCAACATTATAAGCCAACGTTGGTCCAATAACACCATATGCTTGTGTATCCAATAATTTCAATTAGCTTCCTTAATCGACTTTAGCTTCTTTCCATATGGGGGTTAAGTCCAAATTCCATTGATGCAATTAATTCCAAATCTAACATTTCCTAGAAATCAAAATCCTTCCTATCAAATCTATCGATTTTGACTTTTCCTTTCTGCTATCGCCATCATTTCACTTTAGCTCAGCCAAATATTTCTCTAATACTAATTATTGTGAAAAAACAAGTGATTGAATATAGAACAACGAAATAAGTTAAATATTAGATTTATGTGGTTTGGTTGGTATGAGATATGCCCTCTAGGAGAGTGACGAAATTTTTTTACTATAGGTCCACTTCTAATTACATCCAATAGCTCACATGGTATTTAGCTCAAAATAATATTTTAATTCACCAAAAAATGCACAAATAGTACCACAAGATTTTATGTTTTGAGTACTCAAAAGCTCCCCTCTGATTATTATAGAGCATAATTCATAAAGTAGTCACCTCTTTGATGCTCTTCACAAAGAAGACTCACTCTTTGTACAGTTAATAATTTGATCTTTCCAAGAAAAGTACTCAAGCTAGGAACCCACACCAACTAGAAAACCTATTCAAATGAGGAAAGTTTCATTTTCAGGATCAAATTTAAGATACATCTTAATATTAAGAGTGATGGATAGTGTACACTGGAAAGAACATGCACGTGTGAAGTATTGCACGACAAACACATATGCAGAGACACATGGTCAGCCCTCAAAAGTAGCGTCCTATACGTGTCCCAAGCGAATTGAGATGGGTTCTAGACCTTCCATGAAATTCGACGATCTTTTCTGCTCAGAAACTTACGAATAAATCGAGTTTCCATTGATGAGATAAAGAAATAGACAACATGTTTTTTTTTTATATGGGGTGTCGACACCTCCATTGAGAGGCCGTATTTGTATTTGGTTGATGAGACATCAATTGGAAACCTATGGCTTCTTCTTCCTGAACATGCATGTCTCCTCCTCGTCCAATTATTTACCAGGGAAAAAACAAAAGGTTGGCCGGGATGCAATTGCTTCACCAAAATGCGCGAGTTTACTTAGTTAGAGACTTGTTCATGATTAATTTTAGGAAAGAATCTACAATTTTGGATTTATGTGACAGATTTTATTAGTTCCCACTGACATTCATGAAAAGGGAAGAATCTTGTAAATTATGTCAATGTAATATTACAGAAATAAATGAGGAGTTATAAAAATATTAGAGATTTACATGATTCTATTCAAATATTAAAATCAACAAAAAAAATAATATACTATAATAGAAGAATAAGAGTTTAAAGAAAAAATCAAGTGTTTACAAATAAATAAATAAATTACATAAAAATCACCATGTGTTCAGAGTCTTTTTGTACGGTGGAAAGTAGACGTCGTCCTATTGTTTTTGTTTTTTGTTTTGGCGTTACTCTCTTTTCCTAGGACGCTTCTATTCGGTGGGGGAGAGAACCGAGAAACTCCACCTTCGGATATACTTCCAAGAAACGGACAACTTAAGACTAAAATAAAAGATAATATGTGTATATATATAATTTTTTTTCTTCTTTAATTATTCCCCGGCCCCTAATTTTCTTTTGTGAGACCAAGAACTCTTTCACCTTTTTTTTTCCTTTGTTTGACTTTGTCCCACATGGTTTCCTTTTTATAAGGCCACGACAGTCCACACTCTTGGATAAGACAAAAACAAAATCTAAGCCGCACAACTACGTGTTCTCATCCTTTTTCTTGAAAATATGAATAGTTCTACATAAAATATTTGTGTGCCCTCTTCGTCAGATAATTTGATAAATTATAATCCAAATAAGATTTCTTTCTTAATGGTAATGCAAAACATGACCGACAAATATAGAGGCAATTAATGGTAATGAAATCTTTTTGCCCAAAGAAACATTGGATTATTATGCAGATCCAATCTTAGCGACAAAAAATCGTAAACAAGTCACAATATTCTCGGATCATGGAAAGATTTGGCTAGATCTGAATCAACTGAACTTGATCTATCTCAAGTGTTCATTATGTGAATCTTTTATTCTAAATAAGGTTATAAATCTTTCTTGGATATTAACTCTTTGTTAGGTAAGGGTATGTCGTAGCAAATAGACAGTTCAGTCACTTCTAAGAATGAACCATCAGGAGGGTCAGGTGGATACATTTCTTTTCACTTGTTCTTTTTCTGTGGGACCTTGTTAGTAGAATTAAATGCAGCTCATTGGGCTTCTTTATGGACAAGAATTGGTTAGGCAACTAATGGTCTTGGGACAGTGATGATCGTTTTCTAAAATTTTCTCGTAAAACCATCCCAACATTAAGCACAAAACGTGAGTGAATTTCAAATGCAAAGGCAATTAATGGTAATGGAATCTTTTTGCCAAAAGAAATATTAGATTATTATGCAGATCCAACATGAGTAACAAAATACAGTAAACAAGTCACGTTTTTTTTTTTTTTTTGGATCACGGAAAAATTTGTCTAGATCTGAATCAACTAGACTTGATCTATCTCTAAGTGTTGATTATGTGAATCTTTTATTATGAAGGACGTTGTGAATCTTTCTTGCATTTTAAGTATTCGTTAGGTAAGGGTATGCCATAAAAAAAAGAAAGTTTAGTTGACTTCTTGGAATGAACCATCTAGGTTCGGTGGATATATTTCTTTCCAATTGTTCTTTTTCTATCAAACTTTGTGAGTAGAATTCAATGCAACTCATCGGGCTTCTTTATGAACAAGAATTGGTTAGGCAACTAATGGTCTTGGGACAGCGTGAGATGCTCATATCGTTTTCTAAAAATTTCTTGTAAAACCATCCCAACATTAAGCACAAAACATGAGTGATTTTCAAATGCAAATGCAAATAATGGTAATGAAATTTTTTTTCCAAAAGTAATATTGGATTATTATGTAGATCCAATATGAGCCACCAAATATTGTAAACAAGTCACGTTTTTTCTCGGAACACAGAAAAAATTGTCTATATCATAATCAACTAGACTTGATTTATGTCATGTGATAATTATGTGAATCTTTTATTCTAAAGGAGCTTGTTTATCTTTCTTGGATATTAAGTATTCGTTAGGTAAGGATATGCCGTAGAAAATATACAGTTCAGTTGATTTCTTGGAATGAACCATCTGGGTTCGGTGAATATATTTCTTGCCAGTTGTTCTTCTTCCGTCGGACTTTGTGAGTAGAATTACATGCAGCTCATCGGGCTTCTTTATTTATAAGAATTGGTTAGGCAACTAATGGTCTTGGGACAGTGTGAGATGCTCAGATCATTTTCTAAAATTTTCTTGTAAAACCATCCCAAGATTAAGAACAAAACATGAGTGGATTTTAAATGCAGAATCAATTAATGTTAATGGAACCTTTTTGCCAAAAGAAACATTGTATTACTATATAGTTCCAACATGAGCGACAAAATATCGTAAACAAGTAATGTTTTTCTCGGATCACCGAAAAATTTGTCTAGATTAGAATCAACTAGATTTGATCTATCTCAAGTGTTGATTATGTGAATCTATTATTTTGAAGGAGGTTGTGAATCTTTCTTGGATATTAAGTATTCGTTAGGTAAGGGTATGTTGTAGAAAATAGATAGTTTAGTTGACTTCTTGGAATGAACCATCTGGGTCCGAAGGATATATTTCTTTCCAATTGTTCTTTTTTCGTCAGACTTTGTGAGTAGAATTAAATGCGACTCATCGGGCTTCTTAATGAACAAGAATTGGTTAGGCAGCTAATGGTCTTGGGATAGTGTGAGACTCATATCTTTTTTTAAAATTTTCTTGTAAAACCATCCCAACATTAAGCACAAAACGTAAGTGAATTTTAAATGCATAGGCAACTAATGGCAATGAAATCTTTTTGCCAAAAGAAACCTTGGATTATTATGCAGATCCAATATGAGCGACAAAATATCGTAAATAAATCATGTTTTTCTTAAATCACTGAAAAATTATTTAGATCCAAATTAACTAGACTTGATCTATCTCATGTGTTGATTATATGAATTTTTTTAATCTGAAGGACGTTGTGAATCTTTTTTGGATATTAAGTATTCCTTAGGTAAGAGTATGCCATAGAAATTAGCTACCCCTATCTACGCTAACACACACCAAGTTTTTGGTGCAATTCTTAGCATTGGCTACCCTAAGCGTGAAACTTTATATCGAAAAAGGACCAAACGCCAGATGTAGGTAATGGGTGTACAAGAACAAAAGCGGAATTCGCTAGATACGACATGAAGACATGGTAAAGAACGTCAAGTGAGTGTGACATTGACCAATTACATATACTAGCATTTTCACAAAAAGGTAAGAGTATGCACACTTGAAAGCACATGCACTTGCAAAATACACGCGACATTCACAAACGCAGGCACACATGATCAGCTCTCTATAACAGTGGCCGAGCGAATTGAGAACGGTTTCAGACCTTCCGTAAAATCCAACGATCTTTCCACCAATCGAAGCAAATGAAAAGTACTAACTTTTTTGTCTACCGTATGGTCCATAAGTGCTTTCATTCCCTTGAAATGTGAGGGAGCGAATAACAACAGATCCAAAATTATCTCGTGCGACCATAAGAAGTTAAATACTCTCTGGCGTAATGAAGTTTAATCTGCAAAAATTGAAAAGGAGATATTCTAATCACAATATCTTCACTGTGGAAGAGTAAAATCTCTACAAGCAAAACTCCACTGCTTATTGAGTTAGATTAGAGGTGATAAAATAAGTCAAAGATCCATATTTTAACTTATATTGGATAATGTGGGTCATAAATGAGTTAACTTAAAAGGTTAAATGAGTCTTTAATTGGTCACTTAATAACCAAATGAGTCTTGAATGAAGCCTAAATAAGTCATAATTAGATTAACACTAATTAATTTTAACTGTTATTAACAAATCATTTTAAATGTTATTAAGAAGTCATTTTTAAACCATGAAAATTTTGATATTCTAATTATTTAAATTATTTAAATAAAAAATTAATTATTTTTATTTTCCTTTTTTTTTCCTTTTGTCCTTTCCTTTTTTTTTCCTCCTTTTTCCTACTTTCTAAGTTGGTTGATAGCCAAGAGCAAGAGATGAGCTCACTAGATTCCACGATTGGAAGAGGAAAAAGCAAAAATCTCAAAATATATTTTTTTAAAATAAAAATTTAGAAAACAAATTACAAAAATCAGGAAAATTATCAAATAAATCGTATTGCATAAAATTATTTTAACAGAAAAATTTTAAAAGAATCATGAAGCAAATTATTCTTGAACTTGATAAAATATGGAAGTATTTTAATAATAAGGGTCGGGCCAGGTATGTGTTAGGTATGAGTCGGGTCGGGTATGTGTTATTAAAAAAAAAATTATATGAAAATGAGTCAAAATAGGTTAAATAAGTCAATATAGGTCAGATCATTTTTTACCCTAACCGCTCTATCCATTTGACACCCCTAAGTTAGACAAACTAGGCACAATACCAGAATAGAACATTTTAGTGCATCTAGGGTCCAATCTTGTGCATGAGTTTTAACATATCTTTAGTGTACGAGTTAACTCCAGGACATATTGGACCACATTTAGTCATGTAACTCTGCAGAAAATTAAAATGATCCCGCAACAGAGAAGACCGGGACTTTAAACTCATATCTGGAGCACTTATACAGGAGTAGCAAAAAGGAAAAAAAAAAAATCCGCAACTTGCAGTAAAGTATCGTCAATTGGAAACCGCAATTTGGTTGATAAGACATTAATTGGAAACCCATGGCTTCTCCTTCCTCAACGTGCACGTCTCCTAGTCGTCCAATAATTTACCAGGGATAAAAAAAATGGTTGGCCGGGATGCAATTGCTTCATCAAAATGCGAGTTAACTTAGTTAGAGACTTCTTCATGAATTATTTTAGGAAAGAGTATGCAACTTTGGATTTATGTGACAGATTTTATTAGTTCCCAGTATCATTCACGAAAACGATAAAATATTGTAAATTAAGTCAACATAATATATAAGGATACCAGATATTTACGTGACTCGATTCGAATATTAAAAATCAACAACAAATAATGTGCTACAATAAAAGAATAAGAGTTTATAATCGTGCACATTCTCTAGTCTCTTTTTTTTTACATCCAGATTAAATATAAAAAAAACCAAGTGTTTGTAAATAAATAAATAAATTACATAAAATTGCCTTGTGTTCAGAGTCTTTTTGTACGGCCGAAAGCTAGGACGTCGTCCTTTTGTTTTTGTTTTTCTTTGGCGTTGCTCTCTTTTCCTTGGATGCTTCTATTCGGTGAGGAGAGAATCAAGAAACTCCACCTTCGGATATACTTCCAAGAAACGGACAACTTAAGACTAAAATAAAAGATAATCTGTGTATATATATTTGTTTACTTTTTTCTTCTTCTTTAATTAATCCCCGGCCCCTGCTTTTCTTTTGTGAGACCACATGGTTTCCTTTTTATAAGGCCAAGACAGTCCATACTCCTGGATAAGACAAAACCAAAATCTGAACCGCACAACCACGTGTTCTCAACCTTTTTCCTTGAAAATATGAGTACTTGCCCTCTTCGTCAGATAATTTGAATAATTCTAATCCAAATAAGATTTCTTTCTCCATAAATTTGATTTAACAAAATAGATATCGAGACTTAAACTCGACATATAAATCTCATTTATATCAGCTAAAGAAAATGGATGAATGGCAGGAGCGGAAATCTCTCTCTCTCCCAACATTCTAGGTTCAGCTTCGGACCACGCAGAATCTAATATAAATTATTTGCACGTAAACTGGCAGCACTGAAACTAGAGCTGTAAAATGATGTTGACAGTTCAGTTGACTTCCAGGAGCGAACTATCTGAGTCCGTTGGATATATTTCTTTCCAGTTGTTCTTTTCTGTTAGACTTTATGAGTAGAATTAAATGCGGCTCATCGGGCTTTTTTATGGACAATAATTGGTTAGGCAGCTGACGGTCCTGAGACCATGCGAGATGCTCAGATCGTTTTCTAAAATTTTATTGTAAAACCATCCCAACATTAAGCACAAAACGTGGGTGAATTTCAAATGCAGAGGCAATTAATGGTAATGAAATCTTTTTGCCAAAAGAAATATTGGATTATTATGCAAGTCCAATCTGAGCGATAAAATATCGTAAACAAGTCACGTTTTTCTCAGATCACGGAAAAATTCAACTGGACTTGATCTATATCAAATGTTGACTATGTGAATCTTTTATTCTGAAGGAGGTTGGACATTTTTCTTCAATATTAACTATTCGTTAGGTAAGGGTATGCGATAAAAACGAGCTACCCCATATCTATGCTAACTAACACAAATTTTCTGTGCAATTCTTAGCATTGGCTACCCTAAGCGTGAAACTTGATATTGAAAAAGGACCAAACGCCAGATGGAGGTAATGGGTGTGCAAGAACAGAAGTGGAACTCGCTATATACGACATGAAGATATGGCAACGAACGTCAAGTGATGTGATTGACCAATTACATATACAAGCATTTTCACAATATGGTAAAAGTATGCACACTTGAAAGCACATGCAGCTGCAAAGTACACGCGACATTCACAGACGCAGGCACACACGATCAGCTCTCCATAAGAGTGTCTTATATGGGCGCCAAGCGAATTGAGAACGGTTCCGGACCTTCCGTAAAATCCGACAATCTTTCCACCAATCGAAGCAAATGAAAAGTACTAAATTTTTTGTATACCGATGGTCCATAAGTTCTTTCATTCCCTTGAAATGTGAGGGAGCGAATAATAATAGTTTCAAAATTATCTCTTGGGTGACCAGAAGAAGTCTAATATACTCTCTGGCGTAATAAAGTTTAATCTGCAAAAATTGAAAAGGAGATATTTTAGTCACAATATCTTTGCTGTAGAAGTGTAAAATCTCTGCAGGCAAAACCCACTGCTTAGCCGAGTTAGACTAACAAGGCACAATACCAGAATAGAACATTTCAGTGCATCAAGCGGTCCAATCTTCTGCATGAGTTTTAACATATCTTTAGTGTACGAATTAACTCTGAGTTGCAAATTCCAGGATATATTGAACCATATTTAGTCATGTAACTCTGGAGAAAATTAAAATGATCCTGCAACAGAGAAGACCGGGACTTTAAAATCAAATCTGGAGCATTTATAAAGTAGTAGTAAAAAAGGGAAAAAAAATCCGCAACTTGTAGTAAAGTATCATCAACTTGATCTACTTCTTGCACTCTTTGCAACACAAGTCCCATGTGAATGTCCGTAATGTGAACTTTACGTAAGACCATAATCTCAACTTAAAATTGACTGACGTCACATTTGACAATATTTAAACAAGTCATTGACAGATGCTCGTACCTTGTAAGTCTTACCTTCTCCAATTTCACCATGTTAAAGGCAGACCCATTGTTTTGATACTGAAAGTAATGAAGTCATTGACCGATCCAGCAACTATCTTTATTTCTTTCACTTCTGTCTGGATGCCATCATCCCCAGTGCTGCCGCCTCAATGGATTTGAAGGGACCAGAACAATAAATCGGTTCTGAGTATACTCCTATTGAATCAAGATGGGCACCAGATCTTCAATAAAAGCCAATTAACTTGCGACATATCAAAGGACAGCGAAAGAACCTTCATTTTTCTTCACCAAACAGTCCGTGCCTTCTCATATTAGTTTGAAATGTTGGCGATCGAATGACAACTGAGCCAAAATCATGTCTGATATTACCGGAGACTAAGGTTAAGTATTCACGTAGGTAGTCCACTAACCTACTAATGGTGAGTTTGGTTCGGCTTTTGGGGAAAGCCATTGGGAAAATGCAAAGGCCTTTAGCCTAAAAGGTTTTAGTGAAATGCAATATTATTTGGTAAATTATAACTGAAAACTACCTTGAGATGCAACTTTGAGGAAATGCTGTTTGGTAAACATATATTTGGAAAGCTGTTTGATTTAATAAATTTAATAAATTTCTTAACTTTAATTTATTTGAAAATAAAAAATAATGACATAAATATATTTACTTTCACGTTTAGAGTAATGTAATTTATAAAGTAAAAATTAATATTAAATAGATCTTTTCAATTAAAAAAAGAGAGTTTACTTTATTATAATAAACATAAATCTCACATAAATCAAAAAAATAAATACATTATTCTTAAATATTACATCCAAAAATTTGTTAAATTCAACAATTTGTATTGCAGAGCAGAAGGCTCGCGGAGGAGGAGGGAGGCGAAGCAGGAGGCCCGCGGAGGAGGAGGGAGGAGGAGCAGGAGGCTCGCGGAGAGGCGGAGCAGAAGGCGGAGGAGAAGGCAGAGCAGGAGGCTCGCGGAGGAGGAGTGAGGCAGAGCAGGAGGCTCGTGGAGGAGGAGGGAGGCAGAGCAAGAGGCTCACGGAGGAGGAAGGAGGAGGTGGAGAAGGATCGCGGAGGAGGAGGGAGGCGGAGTAGGAGGCAGAACAAGAGGCTCGCGGAGGAGGAGGGAGGCGGCGGAGGAGCACGGTAGAGCAGGAGGCGGAGGAGGCGCAGGAGGAGCACGGCTGTAGAGAAGTGTAGAGAAGAGGAGGAGAAAATTGCACTTTAGGGTTTCTTTAGGGCAAAAATGGAATATTAATAATAAATGAGGATAAAATGGTCGTGTGGTCATTTTTCATTAAATAGCCCAACTTGCATTCCGAGAATGCTATATGCGAATGCACCTTTGGAGCTCCTTTGGCCCAAAGGCCTTTGGAGGGCATTGGAGATGCAATTGCATCTCCAAAAAGGCCCTTTAAATGCTGAACCAAACAGCTGAACTTTGGCCAAATGGGCTTTCAAGGCCAAATGAGCATTGGCAAAGCCGAACCAAACGGGCCCTAAGGGTGAGTTTGGTTCGGCTTTTGAGGAAAGTCATTGGGGAAATGCAAACGCCTTTAGCCTAAAGGGGTTTGGTGAAATGCAATACTATTTGGTAAATTATAACTGAAAACTAGCTTGAGATGCAACTTTGAGGAAATACTGTTTGGTAAACATATATTTGGAAAGTGCTTTATTGTAACTAATTTTAATTTTTTTAATTTTAATTTGTTTGGAATTGAAGAGAAAATATTATTTTCACATTTTAAATAATGTAAAAGAGGCATACTAATAATTTTATAAATAAAAAATTCACATTAATTGATATCTTTTTAATTAAAGAAAAAGTCATTTCATTATAATAAACACGAGTCCTTCAATTTTATTTCCATGCAGTCACCTTCTATATATATATATATATATTATTTTTTTAATATTTTTGGAATATTAAAGGAAAGTATTAAAAATTTCCTTCATTTTTTTTTCATTTTCCCTCTTCTCTGCGCGTGGGCTTGGCTCGGCCCATCTCCCTCCAACCATGCGAGCAGCCCAGCCCGCCTCCATCATCTTCTTCCTCCTTCCTCCTGTATGTGCGAGAAACCCTAGCCACCCGCCAGTCAACGCGAGATGGAGGCGAGAGGGAGGCGGAGCAGGGGACGACCGAGAGGGACAGAGAGGGACGACAGAGACTCGGCGGAGCAAAGGACGGGCGAGAGGGAAACGGATGGATGACCGAGACTCGGCGGTGCAGGGGACGACTGAGAGGGAGATGGAGGCGAGAAGGAGAGGGAGGGACGACCGAGGGAGGCGGAGCAGCCGAGAGGGAGAGGGAGGCGGAGCAGTCAAGAGGAAGAGCTAAGATGACTTAGGGGAGGGACAACCGAGGGAGGCAGAGCAGGAGGCGGAGCAGCCGAGAGAGAGGGAGAAGGAGGCGGAGCAGCCGAGAGGAAAAGGGACGAACGACCGAGGGGAGGCGAAGCAAGAGGCCAAGCAGCCGAGAGAGAGGGAGAGGGAGGCGGAGCAAAAGTGCAGAGGAGGAGGAGGCGGACGGAAGTGCAGAAGAGAATAGAGGAATAGAGAATTGCAGGTTTAGGTTTCTTAAGGGCAAAAGAGGAATATTGAAAATGTATGAGGGTAAAATGGGAACTCCATGGTAATTTTCATTAAATGGGCAAGTTGTATCCCGAGAATGATAATTGCAAATGCACCTTGGGAGCTGCTTTGGCCCAAAGGCGTTCGGTCTGCATTGGAGATGCAATTGCATCTCCAAAATGCAACCCAAATGCTGAACCAAACAGCATTATTTTGGCCAAAGGGGCTTTCGGGGCCAAATGCCCATTCCGAAAGCCGAACTAAACGGGCCCTAAGTATGCATTTAATGTGCTTCAACGACAGGAAACTGAGGTGGATGGAGGAAAAGTAAGTGAGCAAATGCTAAATAACCTAATTATATTTATCATTAGCTCCTATTTCTTTTCTCTTTCTGGGATTTCCTTCCATATCAGTCTTTGCGGGAAAGATAATTCCGTTAATGATATGCATTGAAAGACTTGAAAAAGTCAATAAACTTTATTTTATGGTGGCAAAGTAAAAGAAAAGATCGGCAATGACAATATTCCTAATACTAAAAATCGATAAATTCACCATATGAACCTCGCCTTTGCCACTTCTACCATGTCTGGAAGACCAAATGGACTCGCCATCCCTATCATACGCAATGGCGATGTAGTTGACAACGCTTTCCAACGGTATTTTATTTTCTTCACGCCATTATAGTTTCCATCATCCCCAGATTGGACACCTTTGCCTCCAAATGGTCCAGGAAACTTGCTTGGATCGAGATGAGATACTGGTTATAAGTAAGCTCCAATAGACTCCAAGCAGGTACAGAAATTCCATAAAACCCAATTATCTTTCAACCAGTGACTGGAAATGAGGATGACCCTCTTTTTTCAGTACCGAATGGAACATATATTGTTTTGTTGCTTTGGATGGTGAGTGAATTGATAACAGTAGAGCCAAAATCAATCAAAATATGGCCCGAAACTGAAGATAGATACTCAGTTAACCAGTCTAGATTTATCTGTAACAATCATTACAATTTAAGGAATAGTTATTGCAACAACTTGGAAAATGAAAACATCCTGCATGACAGTAACTAGCACGTGCTACCAACTTCTACAGAGTTGAGCAATGTGCATGAGCTGACAAAAATAGATGACGTTGCCTACTTTCCTATTATGTCGTATATCTCGTACAAAAGCATATCCCCTTCCAAAATAGTTGCACATGAGATATCATTGCTACTATGTGCTAGAGTTTTTCTACTATGGGTTACATTAATTAAAATTTATATTTATATTTAACAAGGTGAAAATGCACATGAAACTATATATTAAGGTTTTTTTTTGCATTAATCCTCGTATTTCTTTATGGTTTGGAAACATAGATGCTAGCTCACATATGTATGACCATGTATTTAATGTATAAAGCATGCTTTTATTGATGGCGGGTATAAATTTTAACATTTGTCAGTGATAGAGAAATATAATCTGGCATTACATGTGATTTTAAATGCAAGATATAATCAATGAATTAGTTGGATTATGGCCGCCAAAGTAGCACACTTAATTGGACCTTGGTGAAGCATATTTTATCCTTAACATTGAGATCCATAAAGATCATTCTCTCCATAAATTGAGTTTGTCTTAGAAGGCATATATTGATCATATTTGGAAGTATCATAACATGATTTTTGGATAGATTTAGAACATGATGGCTGAGTTATTGCCAATATACTATATGCTAATTTACAGATATGTTTAGAATTTGCAGCTAGTAGGATATTCGGAGGCTTTCTTTTGCTAGCTGTCAAAATGATATTGAGTTGACAATTGGATACATTTTTATATAAGCCAAATGTATAGTATCATTAAAAAGCCAATTATAGACGCCTATATCTTCATCTACTATGCAAGCAGAGTTAAAGCAAGTTTTTGGTTGCTACTAAGGATATTTGGCTCCATAAGCTCATTAGGAAGTTGATCATATCCGATTACATGAATAGGCCAAGTGATACTGTGATAATAACTTTGTAGTATTATTTATCAACAACAGCAAAGGTCTCAATAGGTCTTAACATATATTGGTCAAGTTTTTTACCATAAAGAAAACTATTCAGAATGGTAACATTATAGTAAAACATATTTACATAGATGATATGGTTGTGAATCCAATAACTAAAGAATTTTACTCTTATGTGTTTGAACTACATGTCGTTAGGATAAACTTAGGAGCATCAACAGATGTTGTTTTTTAGTGGGAGCAGGTAGGGGTGAGCAACGGTCCAGGGTCGACCCTGGACTGGCCCAACCCAATCAGTTATGGTCGGTTTTTAGGACGAACGGGTCGATCCTCGGTCCTAAAATCTCCAACCCGGTATTTATGGGTTGGTCCTCGGTTTTAGGATGTCGGGTTGGTCCAACCCGGCCCAACCCGACAATATAATATATAAAATAATAAATATTGTAATTTTTTTAGTGAATAGCAAATAACGGTTCAACTCACTGCTCATCCTTCTCTAAGTGTAACAGCCCCATTTTTCCCCATCCTCTCTCCCCTTCTTTATGTGCAGAACCCCCTGCCCTCTTCTCTCTTTTCCTCCTCTCTCTATTCTTGCGCACAATAACATGAGATGGAGACTCTCTCTGTTCTTGCGCGCAATAACGTGAGATGGAGAAAAATAAGAAAAAGGGGTAATGTATTTTGACCCAATAGCTAGCTTCTACAAGCTTAATAGTTATTTTATAGCGCACGGTTGTGTAGATGCAACAGCCACTGATATCGACCTTATTGATTCTAGGTGTCTTGCAGGAAATGTGCTCCTACTCTTCTTTTATTGAATGTTTGTAATGCGTTCGTTACTATATTTGTCGGTTTGATTAGCGTGTGCATGTATACTATGTTGCGTCAGTCCACGCTATTAGCGGTCCCGGTTGACCCTGGGACTGGACTAGATCAATAGGGTCGGTCCGGCTCTCGGTCCCAAGCTTGACGGGTCGGTCCACGGTCCTAAAAATTGAGGACCGACACTGTGCGGGTTGGTCCTCTAGTTGAGCACGGGACCGGCCCAACCCGGACCATGCTCACCCCTAGGAGCAGGTTGGATTTTGCTCTAATAAATTTTACATATGTCTTTGTTACATTTTTGTAATATTTTGATATGTATAATTTGTTTTGTACTCAATAAAGGCTTTTCAATGCATTGTTATTGTTTGAATACATATATCTAGAAAAAATCTCAATGTATTGTGTAAAACTTGAGTAAAGGTTATAGATATTTAGTTATTAGCATTACTGATATATCTTGTTACATATCAAGTAAAGTTTACTTTAAGGATAAGATATATGTAGGTTTATTGCAACCATAATGATATTCTTTAATGTACATAAGGTTTTACGACACTTAAAGAGAAAAAATGTGGATTGCAAAAGGAATGCAATATAAGCATTACACTCTATAAGCTGTTATCCATTTACCAGATTATCATATCGAATCAATAATAGTAGAGCTATAAGTACTTGTAATAATGGGGTGCTCTATGTCTATTCATGCAATTACCATCATGATTTAGTATTTGAGACTTTATATGATCGAATTGAGTATTAAAAATAATCGCTAGACCAACATAAATGTGCACATATGTTGTGCAATTTTAAGTAATATAGGCCAAGTGTGAGAATATAAGAGTTTTTCTTATGTGGATTACAATAATTGAGATCGTAATTTACCATTTTAAAAGGGTTGGTATAACAATATAAAGTTTCTTAGTTAGTATAATATATGGCTAATTTGTGTGGGCTGAGTTGAGCTTGGTATGTTCTGATTGAAAAATCTACAAATAAAATTGAAATCTCTCATGTCATGCAAATGCAACAATCACCTCAAATTCAAAGCACTTGAGAAAACGAGCATCATGAAGAATTGATACATAATGCAATAGATGATAAACACTTGAGTTCTAGATCGTCAATTTTTTGCATAAACAATAATAATTATCAACTCAAATAACAAAAATGATTTTTTTCGTTACTATATACTAGAATTTAGTTGTAGAGATCTAGCGATACTATTTTAGCAGCTTACACTATGGTATAATTTTACGATTAACTCATTTTTTATATCTAATTTTTGCCAGTTTGGTAATTCACTTTTGGCTTAATTTTAAATTAGATTTTTTTAATTATAAATTATATATTTTAATTATATTTTATATATTTATTTTTTAAAAAAAGAGACTAAAAAATATTGTCATTAACTAAATTCTGGAAAAAATTAATTAATCAGTTACTTAGTTAATTAAAATTCAAAAAAAGAAGAAAGTGAAAAAAAAGGGAAAAAGAGAGAGAGAGAGAGCACAAAGGTGGGTAATGGAGATGGGTCGGGCCGGTTAGGCTCGACCCATCACTTCTCCTTTCCGCTAGCGTGCCCCTTTTCTTTTCCTGGACCGATCGCCTGGCCCTCCCCCTTTCCTTTTCCTGCGGGGCCCATTTTCCTTTCCCTTTCCTGCGCGGCCCAGCTTCCTTTCTACTGGGCCGGAGGCCTGTCTCCTTGGTTATGCCCAGGGTAGTCGACGATGGAACCATTGTCGTCGAATAGATTACCGATGGAGTGAATCGCGTCACTGGCAATGATACGAAATCCCCTCACACCAGTATGCACTCCATCCCATGGAGTCCTACCAGAGCCTCCAAAGGATCCGATGGTTTTGAAAGGATACAGGTGCGGCATGGGTTCCGCATACAATTCTAGGGCATTGAGAGTCTCGCGGCATCTTCCGCAAAAGCTGACGATTCTTGCTTCTGGTCGATGGATAACAAAAGTACGTCCCCGTCTCCTTGCCAAAGGGACCGTGTCTTCCTCTTAATTGTGAAATGTGAGCGGCTGAACGATAGCATTATGGATGAATTCACTGCCATCCTATCACCTGTAGCCAGAGATCGATGTCAAGTACTTCTGCAGAAAATATAATATAACTGCGCAATCTCGAAAGTCTCTCTCAAGATAGGATGGGTGGTGAAAACAAGACCTATTTGTCAAAATCACATGACCGGACACACATATCAACATGATCTCGACCAAAGGAGTGAGAATAGGTAAACAACGATGAAAAGGAGAATGAAAGAAATACTTACCCTGGTGACCTTGGAACTGTCTTCCCCCATGGGGCCACCGTGCATAATTGAGCAAACTTGTTCACCACTCTTGTCATACACAAGAATAATGCAAGGATAACATCATCGTACATTACCTCAATTCCCTCACACCGCTTAATTTACCATCGTCCCAAGCACATCCTCCTAGGCCTCCAAATGGCCCAATTGATCTAATTGGGTAAAGATGAGAAATCGGTTCTTAATATGCTCCGATTGCTTCAAGACATTTACCACTAATCCCATAAAATCCAAATATTTTGCCACCCGTTGCAGGAGATGAGGAGTGCAATGCCCGATCTTCATTGCCAACAGGTCCGATCGTTTTTCTTTTTGGGTAGTTTGAAACGTGAGAGGCTGAATGCCATCGTGGGAAGGCTACCCAGATATTGAAGTCAGAATCATCTGGATCATGTATTTTGATCTGCAATAATAGACACAACCATCAGACTCATGATTTAAGTCTCCAAACCGTCTCCTACTAACGTAGGCTATGTGAGTTTCTTAAGGATTTTACAGAGAATATATATGTGCAGGGATATACCGTACGGATTTCGACATTCCGTACTGCATGGAAGTTGTTCCCATCAATGCTGCCATGTGTCTCATATTACAACAATGCTTTACTCTTTTCTTCATATCGAAATGCAGTTGATCGGATGCATGACCCTTTACTTAGTTCAAATTCAACAATGAGTTTCCTTACATTGGAGTGCTTGTTGCCATCATCTACATTGCTTAGGTCTAGTATATGGCAATTGTGCTGCTCAAACTTCTATTTTATCCTCAGGCAATTTATCAATTTCAACACAGTAGATCAGATAAAAAAAAAAGAATCCAAATAAACCATCACTTGGAGAGCATACATGGATCAAATGAGGCCAAAAACAAACTCAGCACGTGAAAATATCTTTGTTATCAGTTTGAGATTGACAAGAACCCTTGAAAAGTGCTCGAATCGGTCATAAATAACCTCTGAATTGGTCAGACCAATTTGACTGAACCAATCGACGGTCAACGCCAGAAGTCAATGCAATTGAACGATCAGTAAATACAGGTCAGCAGTCAATTGTTGGATGCTGACGTGGCCAATCGACATGAGCTTAAATAGTGGTTTCTATTTGAAGGCATCGGAATAGCACTCAAAAGCATCGAGTGTGGAGGATCCAAGGCATGGCGTCGCATGGTGATGAGTCATGTGGCGGACAACAGTCGCTCGTAACAAAATTCCATGACCTGATTCCTTCGACGGTAGCGTCTCTTGTGGCGGTGTTCACTTTTCGAAATGATTACTGGAAGAATGTCGGACAACTATGGAAGGTCGTGGATTGGTGAAGAAATCCCGTGGTGTGACCGGCGCTGTTATGCACATTGTGACGGAACACGGCAGATACGGCTAGCGTTGTTATAGAAAAAACTCGAGAGGGCACTTCTTCATATAAGAATAAGGTTCTGATATAAAGTTGAGAATCATGATGCCAAAATATAAAGAGAAATACAATATTTTGTAAATTATCAAGTGAAGAATACATAAGTATATTTACAGGTTTTCCATGGTGACTAATTAAGCCAAAAAACTGATTACAATTAAGGATAATATACAAAATTTTATAAGTATATCTCCTACACCTTCGGACAATAGATCGTTATTAATTTAAAAAAAAAGAAGATGAACTCTACTGAAATAATTTATAATGGATGTGAATTATGTCGGAAAGAAAATTACCCATGCTGTGCAGACATTTAAATTATCCCCTATAACAATTTCTCTCTCTTCTCGAGCTAACAACAAAAATGGAGTGCCGGGTACCATCCTTGGATTAATAAACCCAATTGTCATGTTTTGCTTGAGAAGTTTTATTCATGTAATTTACTAATTTTGCGTGTCGCTGGCTCAAATTCGAAAATAGTCGCCGGAAAATTTATACATGCAATTACTTCCCTCTTTTTCGTCTCTTTTACGACTAGTTTTCCCATCCAAATACATCTGCCGTGCCTCGGAGCATTCTCAAGGTTAATCATCACATTACGTGAAACTTGTCATCTACAAAGGAAACAAAGAAGATGATCCCCGCACTCCCTTCACTGGCCTGAGAAGGAAATAAAAAAGCTTGGGGGAGGGAGGGAGCTTAGTTTAACTATGGTTCCAAACGCGCTTCAATATAATTAAGATGTCTTCCCGCCCTTCCAAAAAAGCCAAGGATCCTCCCATCACCTGAGTGCCTTGGGATTCGGAATTCCCTTAACGTTTTACGAGCATTCATCGACCATTCTGTCAATCCGTATGGCCCGTAGGTGGTCCTCGTGGTATGTATTTCCAGGTCGTGGATGGTAGGGCAAGGAGTGTTTCCCTTTCTGTCCATCCAACCGGATATTGAAACAAGACGCTCCTTGGGATAATTCAGAAAGACCTGCGGGAGCAGCAAAGACAAACATGTTTCACTTGCGATGACAGAGGAAGATTTGAACGGTGAATCCTAGGCGTAGGATGCCAAAAGCAGTGCCTCAGTCTTCGATGAAAAGAAACTGTGCCACATGAGGCTGAGAACATTGGGTAAGCAACATGCATGCATGTCAATGCATGACTCCGCCAACGACTTCCAGACAGAAAAGAGAAAGAAGGGAGAATGAGAGAGAGAGAGAGAGAGAGAGAGAGAGGACTGAGATATGGACTAACCCTGATGCCCGCAGACCCGTCTTCTCCGCCTCGTTGAGGGCATTCGATGACAGAACCGTTGTCATCGTACACAATCCCGATGGAGTGAATCGTATTGCTGGCGATCACATCACATCAGTATAAACTCCATCATCCCATGGAGCCCCCCCAGAGACTCCAAAGGGTCCAATGGTTCTGAAAGGATGCAGCTCCTGTATGGACTTTGCATACACTCCTATAGCGTTGAGAGTCTCGCCGTATCTTCCATAAAAGCAGATGATTTTGCTCCTCGTCGATGGATACCAGAAGTACTTCCCCCTTTCCTTGCCAAAGGGGCCATACGTCCGTCTATTAGTGTAAAATGTGAGCGATTGAATGATAGCATTTTTTTAATGTCATCCTCTTGCTCTCGTTTGTATCCAAAGACCGATGTCAAGTACTCTGGTGGATAATCCAACCTAATCTGCGAAAGCTCAAAAGTATCTCTTAAAATGGGATGAGTGGTGTACATAAAACCTGTTAGTCAAGTTTGATTTTACCATATCACCTGACTGGGCACATATCAATATTTTTCGACTAATGAGATTTAAGAAATTAAACAGAGACGAATCGGAGAGGGAGAAGAACACTAATCCCGGTGACCTCGGCCTTGTCTTCTCCGTTGTGACCACCGTCTATAGCTGAGCAAACTTATTCGCCACTCTTGTTGTATCCAAACATAACATAATGGATAACATCACCGTGCATTAATTGAATTTCTTTCATGCCATCGAATTTCCTGTCGTCCCAACCACATCCACATAGGCCTCTGAATGGGCCGATTGATTTAATTGGGTAGAGATCTGGGATCGGGTCAAAATATGCTCCAATTGCTTCAAGATGTTCATCACTGCTCCCGTAAAATCCAACAACTTTGCCACCCGTTGCAGGAGATGAGAAGTGCCTTCCAATCTCTTTACCAATAGATCCAATCGTTTTTTTGTTAGTTTGAAAGGTGAGAGAAGTAATTCCGCTCCTAATATACCCGGAGATCGAAGTGATATACTCATTTGCATCATCTATTTTGATCTGCAGTAGTAGAAATAACCATCAAACTCATGATAAAAGTCTTGAAAGAGTTCTGCTGATGGAGGCGGTACAAGTTCCGTAAGCATTTTATGAAGCTTGAGTAAGCACAGGAACATACCGTATGGATGTTTCTTATGATATGGAATATGTTTCCATCAATACCACCATGCGTCTCTGATTGCCGCAATCCTTTGTTCTCCTCTTCATACTGAAACGTGATTGATCGAATGCATGACCCTTTACTTGGTTCAAATTCAACGATGATTTTCCTTATATTGGTATGCTTATTGCCATCATCCCAGAATGGCGCTTTCGAGCTCCCAAATAACCCCACGGACTTGAAGGGAAAGAGCTTGTTAGAATATGGCTCAACGTATGCTCCGATAGATTCGAGAAAAACACCACCACTCCCGAAAAGCCCAATGACTTTCCCAGCGTTTGGTGGCAACGAAAAGTACAAACCTTCCTCTCTACCAATCGGTCCCCATATTCTTTTGTTGGTTCGAAAGGTGAGGGAGCTGATTACAGTGAGATTGTCTTTCGCATCGTAATATCCAGAAAACGAAGTTATGTACTCAACCGGGGGTACCTATTTAACCTGCAAACAGGCCACAGAAGCACGTGCTTGAGGAAAGTGACTATGCGTTGCAATCATTAAATGAGCAAAGTAATTTGGTAGGCTCACCTCAAAAAGCGATTCCCATCTACAAAATACGTCCTATATTCTAAGAATTGCGTACATCAAGTTTCTAACAAATGTGGGTGTACATTTAATTTTGCAAGTCGCCTTTTTCTCTCACAAAGTTTGTCTTTGTCTAATTTTAATTAAGTGAAGTTTAGTTTTTTTTTTCTAATTGGTTCTCAAACAATCATGGTGATCCTCATGTATCTATGGTTTGAGCTTTTCACGTGCATTTGCGATGCTATTATTGAGAATCAAGGTTCATAATTCTGTCATCGATTGATGCTATGATGATCCAGAAAAGTAAACTTATGATGGGGAAGTAGAAAGGGGAAATGAGAAGAGAAATGAGTCTAGATCCAACCTCGAAAGTCCTTTAGGTGCTTCTGATGATAACTTCCATCTAAAAGTCTACGTGGCTTTTTTTAATTACAGAAAAAGTCCAACAAAAGGCGGCCAGAGTCCTCATAAACGACGCCGTATGGTTGTCCACTCTTCTTGACTCCTGTTCAATCTCCTTTACTTTCAAGTTCACTATCCTTCACCCTATTTAATCATCAGTCTCCCTCGCTTGTGCGCTCATGCGCCACCTCTAGTGACTCTCGTTCAATCTCCTTCACTTTCATGTTAACTATTCTACACTCTCTTTAATCATTGGTCACCCTCATTTGCCAGCTCAAATCTGGGGCTTATTTCTAGAGGGTGGACTATCGCAAAGGAAAGTACAAGTAATTTGTGGTGTTTAGTTAGTGTGTTGTTGATTTCTATCTAATGAGCAACAAAGTCAGCCATTGTTTTGCAAATGTGGGGACCTCCGTGAAGTTGTTGTCCTTTCTTCAAGTGATCACAAAAGATTTTTTTTTTTTGTCTTAGGCGCAAATTGGAAAAGTGAGAATGATTAATGCAAAGAAAAAGATTATTGAGCTAGAAGGTCAGATCAGTTATCGGTAATTCTAGTGCTAGTTAGAAAGGATGCAAGGATTGTGAATTAAATAAAAAATCCATCAAAAGGAAAATGAATTGAGGTGAATTGTTGAGATTGACCGATGGAAGGATGCTGGCTATGGTTTTGCTGTTGGGGGTGCTACATACATGCACACACAGAGACATATATAAATGGGAAGGCATATTCAGATTGACGATGGGGATTGTTTTGTATTTATCTAGATTTTGGTTGGTTTTGGTATGTTTTGAATGATTCGGTTAATCTGAATGCAAAGAAACATACTTCTATGAAAAGGCAATGATGTTTTTGTCTATGCTTTCGAAAGTTCCATTTTATCTTACTTTTAAATGATGCTGCATATGTTTGTGTTGTTCTGTCTGGATTTTGATTGATCTTATGCCGAACTTATCCAAAACAAGTGTTGGTACAATTTTATGCTTGGCGTAGTCTTGTGTTGCCAGTGCTTAAGACTGCATCGGCACGTTTGGTTTTGCCTAAGCAAGCCTCGTGTAGTGTTGTTCTAGCATCAGCACATGTTTGTGCTACTAATGCAGACACAAAATTGTAACAAGTCTGGTTTTGCACCAACATATGTTTGTGTTGCCGGTGCAAGCGCAAGAGTACACCAACAAGATTGGTTTGGAAAATTTATGAGATATTGCCACATCAGATCTCCAGAATCCCAAATCATAATCGGCACTTCGGTGATCGTTCTTTTTTTTTTTTTCAAGTAACTCTTAAGTAATCCGACGTAAAATTTTGGAACCAAAATAAGACCCCAATAAGGGCAGTGGCGCTTCAAATGTTTTTCCCAATAAAAAACATCTTTATCTTTTTTTATACGCCAGCGATATTCCCCTCGATATAAGAACTACAATACCCTAATTTGTTTTATTTTCTAAAGAATCATGTTGTGCTTTACGAGATTGCTTATTGCAGCTTACATGGTTAACATGTCAGACACTTGCAAAGATTTTCAGACGAACTTAGCCAGTGCAGTTTTTTCAACGGTTCGTAATGGCTTTAAGAAGGATTTTGAAGATAAGCGCACTGACTCTTTGGCTCAAAGGAGAAGTGACTGCATTGATAAGGTTCCTATCGAAATCTAGAGATTTAATTCTTAGTACAAGCATCTGTAAATGAAATGTGGAAACAAGCAACAGATGACTGTCCTCTTAAAAAAGCGGTATCTGATGGAATAATTGAACTTAAGAGAATGTAGTCATCAGATTAGTAGCAGATGATGGAAACAAGCAATAGATTATTGATAAGGTTTTGGAGAATGAATGCATCATAAATTTTCAGAAAGACAAAAGGAAATTGATGGAATAACTAAACTTAAGAGAATGTAGTCATCAGATTAGTAAAGTTATGAATGCATGGATTTGTAGCAATGTCGCAGGCTTAATTCTTCCAAGCCTGAAGTCTCTCTCTCTCTTCTTGTTTTTTTTTTTTTACTTGACAAGATGAGAAAAGCTTACTATAAGGAAACTATTATAAAATTAACTCGAAATGCTAATAGGATCTGCAATTAAAGCACTAAAAAATAAATGAAAAATATTAAGAGTATCATAAATTCACATAATTCAATCCAAGTACTGGCACATATATTTACGGAAAGAGTCAGTAATAAATAATATACTATAAGTGAAGAATCATAATTTCTATCACTTACATGCTCGAGTGTTTCTAACATGCACATTAAACTCAAACGTAAAGTATTCACAAATAAATAAACTCAATTTAGATGAAAAAATTCATAGCACAAAATCATCCTGTTCACATTCGTGCGGCCTTAATCCAAGAACGCCGAGTGCTCTTTATGTCTCTTCGCACAGCTCTGATTCTTGAAAAAACGCACGCCTTTCAGGAAAGACGTAGTAAAAGCAAACCCTAGTTTTCTTTTTTATTTCTCCGATCAAGACTTTCTTTTGAATTGGGACAAGATGAATATTTACATTCACATTTTCCTCTTTTGGATCTTAGGTGAGATATTCCCAAGACATCTTGTCTTCTTGGGATACTAGACAAAACAAAATTATGCACTCAAAGTCTTAAGCAAATGTTCTATAGATATATCTGACAATCACAAGGACTATAACTGCTTAAGATCCGGTAAATAATTTTAATCCACATAATCTAACTTGGTTCTTATTTCGCACACCACTCAAACTAAGGATATAGTTGAATCTCCCTTACTTTCACGTTCACTATCCTTTACTCTCTTTAACCATTAGTCACCCTTACTTGCCTGCTTACGTGCCATCTCTCTCTCTCTCTCTCTAGCATTGTGATCTTCCCTTACTTAATTGGCGCAGAAAATTAGGACTCAATTCTAGAGGAAAATTAGGGCTTAGTGCTTTTAAAGGAAAAATTAGAGCACAATTTTGGAGGGAAAAAT
The DNA here is from genome assembly GCA_019926035.1 of Melaleuca alternifolia. Taxonomy (NCBI): domain Eukaryota; kingdom Viridiplantae; phylum Streptophyta; class Magnoliopsida; order Myrtales; family Myrtaceae; genus Melaleuca; species Melaleuca alternifolia. The sequence continues at coordinate 172,797 of JAGKPW010000327.1, forward strand.
TTGGGGCTCTTCTAGAGGGTGGAATATCGCAAAGGAAAATACAAAGTAATTTGTTGTGTTTAGCGAGTGTGTTGTTTTTTTCTATCTAATGAGCGACAAAGTTAGTCATTACTCATTTGATTTAGTGCAATTGTGGGAATTTCACGTGAAGTTGTTGTCCTTTTTTTAAGTGATCCCAGAAGTTTTTTTTTTTTTGTCTTAGGCGCAAATTGGTAAAGTGAGAATGATTGATGAAGATTATCGAGCTAGAAACATGCACGTTAATTCGAACTTCCAAGCTTGAAGTCTCTCTCTCTCTCTTGTGTTTTCTTACTTGACAAGATGAGAAAATGAAACTATTATAAAATTAACTCAAAAATGCTAACAAGATCTTGCAAATAAATCATAAAAAGATAAACAAAAAATATTACAAGTATCATAGATTCACATGATTCAATCCGAGTACTGACACCTATATTTATAGGAAGAGTTAGTAATAAATAATATACTATAAGAGAAGAATCAAAATTACGGCCACTTGCATGCTCGAGCGTTTCTTACACGCACATTAAACTCAAATTAAATTATTTACAAATAAATGAGCTCAATTTAGATGAAAAAATCAATAGCACAAAATCATCCCGTTCACATCCGTGCACCCTTAAACCAAGAACGCCGAGCGCTCTTTATGTCTCTTCGCGCAACTCTGATCTGCTGCTTTACTCAGGAAAGACGTGTCAAAAGCAAACCCTACTTTTCTCTTTTATTTCTCCGACCGGAACTTTCTTTTGAATTGGGACCCAACAAATATTTACATTCACCTTTTCCTCTTGTGGATCTTACGTGAGATATTCCCGAGACATCTTCTAGTCTTTTTGGGATACTGGACAAAACAAAATTATGCACTCTCTTGACCAAATCTTCGAGAGATATTTCTAACGACCACAAGAACTATAACTGCTTAAGATCCAGTAAATAATTTTAATCCACATAGCCTAATTCGGTTCAATTTGCACACAACTCAAATTAAAGACGTAATTGAATCTCCTTCACTATCACATTAACTATTCTTCACTCTCTTTAATCATCGGTCACCCTCACTTGCCCGCTCATGTGCCATATCTCTCTCTATCTATAGCATTGTGATCCTCCCTTTCTTAATTGGTGCAGAAAATTAGGACTCAGTTCTAGAGGAAAATTAGGGCTTGGTGCTTTTTTAAAGGAAAAATTAGAGCGCAATTATGGAGGGAAAAGTTTAAGGCTCAATTCTAGAGGAAGGATGGGCACTCTTTATGTCTCTTCGCACAGCTTTGATCTGCTGCTTTATTTAGGAAAGACGTACTAAAAACAAACCCTAGTTTTCTTTTTTATTTCTCTGACCGGAACTTTATTTTGAATTGGGACCCATATTTACATTCACCTTTTCCTCGTGTGACTCTTAGGTGAGATATTCCCGAGACATCTTCTTGTTTTCTTGGGATACTAGACAAAACAAAATTATGCACTCAAAGTCTTGACCAAATCTTTGATAGATAAATATGACGACCACAAGACTATAACTGCTTAAGATCTAATAAATAATTTTAATCCACATAACCTAATTCGGTTCTTATTTCGCACACGATTCAAACTAAAGATATAGTTGAATTTCTTTCACTTTCACGTTCACTATCCTTCACTCTCTTTAATCATTGGTCACCCTCACTTACTCGCTCACGTGCCATCTCTCTCTCTCTCTCTCTCTCTCTCTCTCTCTCTCTCTCTCTCTCTCTTTCTATAGCATTACGATCCTCCCTTACTTGATTGGCGAAGAAAATTAGGACTCAATTCTGGAGGAAAATTAGGGCTTGGTGTTTTAAAGGAAAGATTAGAGCGTAATTTTGGAGGGAAAGATTTGGGGCTCAGTTCTAGAGGGTGGACTATCACAAAGGAAAATACAAGTAATTTGTTGTGTTTGGTGAGTGTGTTGTTGTTTTCTATCTAATGAGAGACAAAATCAGTCACTATTCATTTGATTTAGTGTGATTATAGGGACTTTACGTGGTGAAAGAACGCCCGCCTTTCTTCTTTCTTGTTTTGCACCGGGCATCTGCTGCGTTATTCAGGAAAGACGACAACTAAAAATAAACCCTAGTTTTCTTTTTTCATTTCTCTGACCGGGACTTTCTTTTGAATTGGGACCCGATGTATATTTTCAATCACCTTTTCCTCGTGGATCGCCCCACACATCTTCTTGTCTTCTTGAGATAGCAGTTCCTTTTTCCACTCATAGCTGGGATAAAACCATATTGCTTTCACATGGGTGAATCAGATGAGTATCTGCCACAATTAGTGGCCAAAGAATTCAAGAGAAGAAACCCTTCAATCATCAAACTTGAGGTGGTAGAGGGTGCAGGACCTATTCCACAAGTAGACTGCTAGGCTTCTCCCATTATTTGCAACGCTCTTTAGTTATAGCCTTACGTTTTTATATGTTGAGTTTTGATACCATGTCTCTGAGGCTGAAAAAGGTCGTGGTAACTTTGAGGATGTTCCTTGGACATTTGTCTAAAAGATCTTCAATCTACTACATATTTGACAATTCAATCCTAAAAATTTTTGAAATTTTGCCAATTTAGTCCTTTTCGGGGATGTTGTTTCGGAAAATGCTTACGTGGATGTCAAGTCAGCACTAACTATCTTACGTGGCTAGAGTGGTTGGTCGCTAGCATTGATGTGGTCACCAAAGATCAAAACAACGCCATTTCATGCAAACATTTTGTCTAATGCAATGTATTAATTCACCGGAATGGATACTTCATTGAGTGTCTGTGACATCCCTGTCCCATATCACCTAGGGAGGAAGTCATGGAAGAGCTTATACGGGATAAGCTGCCTTTGACCCACTGACAACGCATTTTCTCGAGGAAAAACAAAGCCGTGAGGGCCAGTGGGTCCCAAAGCGGATAATATTGTCTGTGGCGAGGCGGAGAGAGTTACAAAGGTCGTGACATCCCTGTCTCATATCGCCTAGGGAGGAAGTCCTAGGAGAGCTTATATGGGATAAGCTGCCCTTGACCCATTGACAACGCATTTTCTTGAGGAAAAACAAAGCCATGAGGGCCAGTAGGGCTCAAAGCGGACAATATTGTCGGTGGTGAGGCGGAGGGCGTTACAGTGTCATACGAAATTTATTATGTTTATCATGTTCTTCTACCATTTAAATTAAAGTATATGGACTTTAGGATGATTAGGATGTCATAGTCTTTGGAAAAGTCGCATATGCAGTGAGAAGCATGATATTTGTGTCGGCAGCCACAGCAAAATGCTTTCTCAACACCAAGAACAGAGTTTGTGCAAGGACAAGAATCCCAGATACTGCCAAGATTCTCTAGCAGCCAAAGAGCATGATAATCTTCATTCAACTGGCCAATGGTAACAAAAATGGTTTTGATATCAAGCCAATGATTGTGATATGTTGTAGGAGTGGGATTGGGATAATGACCAGGGAGGCCTTGTCACTACATAAGCAAGGTCTTTGGTTTTTCTAGAATGAGAGAATTTCTCTTTTCACTGACGTGGAGCTTAAAAGTCGAATTGGGTGGGCTTTTGTTGGAAAATGAGAAGTGGGAAATGATTTCGATCACCCAAGCTAGCTCACATATGTTTCCAGTTAATAGTCGCTTATCCTTAATTCTTTTTATTTAAAATGTTCAATAAAAATTTGTTTTATGGTTCCATCACTCTTTCGTTAACATTACTCATTCAGCTGACATGGCAAGTGAGACTGTTGACATGGCCCTTTAAGTGCTATGGTAGCAATCGTGAGGGACATCCTAAGCAGAGAACCTTAACAAAGTAGGTACTTTTTAAATTTCAGAAAGAAAAGGAAAATATTGAAAAGAAAAAAAAACAGAATTAAGTAAAATATAGAAAGAAGAGGGAAGGGGAAGCTAAAACAGGGGGAGCGGCTGGACCTTGAGAGCAACTGATAGTTTTGGAAGCGCGCAGCAGAAGCCTGATATCTTTGTCTAGGGAGATCACTAAGAAGGAG
>JAGKPW010000328.1:0-43749 GCA_019926035.1 Melaleuca alternifolia
GATCCGATACAATCTCTTAGAAATTGAAAACCGGACTACTCGGACATCTGTTGCATTTTAGAAACCACGGGCCGAACTAACACTCTCGAGAACTGGATCAAATTGGTCGGTTCGAGCAATTTCCAATTTGATCGGTCCATCTTGCTTATCCCTAGCATGAACCATAAGATCAAGGCATGGCTTGATATTTAAATGTGATAAATTCTATTAATTACTTGATTCCATTTTATAATTTCTTCAACCCGAAACAAAAAAAGTGTGTGGAATCCCTCTCTAATTAACTAAGAGCATAAAGGGTTGTGGCATTCTTAGGGTTTCGTACTCTCCCTCAAATCTTTTCTTGCCCTAGAACAAATATAGCTTAAACTACTCGGAAAGTCTCTGCCGAAGTTGCAAGTCTGATTCTCGTGTCCACTTTCGCCGTAAGATATAGAAAAGAAAAAAGAGAGAAGACGAATTAGACGGACTAATAACAGTTCTTCCACAATGTGCGCACAGGAATTTCTCAAAGGGCCGATGGCAAGAATGATTATACATGGATTCGATGGTTTTTAGTGCCCTCGGCTTTTGCCAAGAAAGTAGTTGATGGTGACTGGACTTTCCCAAAGTTTCATAACACAAATAAAACATCCGCTTTTGTTTCCATATGGCTCCCCCCACAAGTTCCTTGTATCTGCAGCAAAATCGCACTTGGGATTTCGACTGATGTCAGAAAGATTTTATGCTTCGTCCCTTGTCGTGTATTTAGGATTCGATTGCAACTTAACAAGGTGAAGTTGACAGGAGCCAACCCCCTCCTTTCGTATGCCTAATGCCGAAATTCTATTTTTGGCCGTCCGATGTTTTCTTAAGAAATGAGTCGAGATATATACATAATCTTACCATCGGGAAAAAGAAGGAAACCGTAGGTATCGCGACCTTTGTAATGGAGCTCACTTTGATGTCGTAATTCTTCAATTGGCCCATCAAGTAGAGTAGCTTGTTTAGAAGAAAAAAAAAAGGGCTCGCTCGAGTTAATGCCGGCGATGTCCCTTGATGGAAAATCGGATGCGATATTAAAATCTACAACAAAAACTCACGGTAAAAGTTATTTGAAAGTTGCCGCATTCAATTGATCGATCGACATGTTATGGCACCCAAAAGGAGTGCTATAACCCATTCTCATATTCATTTTCTTTTAAGAAACGAATATTCTTAAATCCCTATCTAATATTTAAAAAAATCAAGACTTGGTGAGATGAACTTGGTACCTACCCAACATCCCAAGTGGGCTCAGCTCAGCACAAGTGAAAAAAATCTCCCATTAAAATATTGGTAGAAAAGCATTTGATAGGGAATATACTTTGGGTCAACTCTCTCTCTCTCTCTCTCTCTCTCTCTCTCTCTCTCTCTCTCTCTGATGAAGACATTTGTTGACTTTGTTCAATAGTTGGGCTTCTCAGGCCCATGGCCCAAACGCATTGAAGAGGCCTCATCTCACTCTGTCAGTGAATGTCCCAAACCATGTTGGGGAGTCTCCGGATTGTTGGTTCGATCCTCTGTCTCCCCTTTTGTTTGAAGCTCCAAAAGAAGGCAAAACCCACTCTTTATCTCATTCAATCCAAAGGATTATCCATTACCTTCCTTTTTTGTCCTTTTTTAAGAGACCCATTAAGTAGATTCACGGGATAATCTACTTAATGGGTCTCTTAAAAAAGGACAAAAAAGGAAGGTAATGGATAATCCTTTGGATTGAATGAGATAAAGAGTGGGTTTTGCCTTCTTTTGGAGCTTCAAACAAAAGGGGAGACAGAGGATCGAACCAACAATCCGGAGACTCCCCAACATGGTTTGGGACATTCACTGACAGAGTGAGATGAGGCCTCTTCAATGCGTTTGGGCCATGGGCCTGAGAAGCCCAACTATTGAACAAAGTCAACAAATGTCTTCATCAGAGAGAGAGAGAGAGAGAGAGAGTTGACCCAAAGTATATTCCCTATCAAATGCTTTTCTACCAATATTTTAATGGGAGATTTTTTTCACTTGTGCTGAGCTGAGCCCACTTGGGATGTTGGGTAGGTACCAAGTTCATCTCACCAAGTCTTGATTTTTTTAAATATTAGATAGGGATTTAAGAATATTCGTTTCTTAAAAGAAAATGAATATGAGAATGGGTTATAGCACTCCTTTTGGGTGCCATAACATGTCGATCGATCAATTGAATGCGGCAACTTTCAAATAACTTTTACCGTGAGTTTTTGTTGTAGATTTTAATATCGCATCCGATTTTCCATCAAGGGACATCGCCGGCATTAACTCGAGCGAGCCCTTTTTTTTTTCTTCTAAACAAGCTACTCTACTTGATGGGCCAATTGAAGAATTACGACATCAAAGTGAGCTCCATTACAAAGGTCGCGATACCTACGGTTTCCTTCTTTTTCCCGATGGTAAGATTATGTATATATCTCGACTCATTTCTTAAGAAAACATCGGACGGCCAAAAATAGAATTTCGGCATTAGGCATACGAAAGGAGGGGGTTGGCTCCTGTCAACTTCACCTTGTTAAGTTGCAATCGAATCCTAAATACACGACAAGGGACGAAGCATAAAATCTTTCTGACATCAGTCGAAATCCCAAGTGCGATTTTGCTGCAGATACAAGGAACTTGTGGGGGGAGCCATATGGAAACAAAAGCGGATGTTTTATTTGTGTTATGAAACTTTGGGAAAGTCCAGTCACCATCAACTACTTTCTTGGCAAAAGCCGAGGGCACTAAAAACCATCGAATCCATGTATAATCATTCTTGCCATCGGCCCTTTGAGAAATTCCTGTGCGCACATTGTGGAAGAACTGTTATTAGTCCGTCTAATTCGTCTTCTCTCTTTTTTCTTTTCTATATCTTACGGCGAAAGTGGACACGAGAATCAGACTTGCAACTTCGGCAGAGACTTTCCGAGTAGTTTAAGCTATATTTGTTCTAGGGCAAGAAAAGATTTGAGGGAGAGTACGAAACCCTAAGAATGCCACAACCCTTTATGCTCTTAGTTAATTAGAGAGGGATTCCACACACTTTTTTTGTTTCGGGTTGAAGAAATTATAAAATGGAATCAAGTAATTAATAGAATTTATCACATTTAAATATCAAGCCATGCCTTGATCTTATGGTTCATGCTAGGGATAAGCAAGATGGACCGATCAAATTGGAAATTGCTCGAACCGACCAATTTGATCCAGTTCTCGAGAGTGTTAGTTCGGCCCGTGGTTTCTAAAATGCAACAGATGTCCGAGTAGTCCGGTTTTCAATTTCTAAGAGATTGTATCGGATCCAGTCGATTAAATGTTTTAACTTTTGATATTTGCTTATAGATAATCATATAGAAAAAAAAACTTTTAAAGCCCATTTCTACTTCCTGAAACTCTCTTACTTTACCAAAAGAAAATCATCACCTTACAAGAAGAGAATATGAGGCTCTCTTTGAGATAGATTGAATCGTTGCGATTGGACTTTCTTTCATCTCTTGTCATTTTTTTGTTTGAATTCTTCCGATCACATTGCACCGCCCGAGAACTAGCACAATCCGATCCTGTCTAGTCCGGTCCTAGCAATATGTCACATCTCTCAATTCCAGAGGGATTGGGATCACTCAGGGAACCGAACAAGCCTAGTTCATGCTTTCAACCACCCCTATAAAATCTCACGTGTCATTAAATGATGAAGCATGAAGTTTGAATCTTTCTAAACCCCTTATTCGCCTGTGAACTAAATATTAAATCATGTTTTCATTAATTTAAAGCAAAGCATTTCTCGACGGTCACACCAAGTTAGGTTTCTTTTTCAGTCTAAAGCCAGGCATTCCTTTTGGCTTCTTTTAACCTTTTCTGCCTTTCCCAGAGCCAACAGCTTGCTTAATTTACCGAGCCCTAATCTCTAATTAGCAACTTAATCACTCTCTCAACATTATAGAAGAGCTCTGGCTTTGAATAAGATCGCAACGTGGTGGTCCAAGAACGATTTTTTTTAATAACTAATTTAAAGTCATGGAGGGTCGTGGATCTGGTTGGACTCCATGAATGGCATGTGAAGGCCATACTTTAGTGCACAGGGTCTTTATTGAATTTTATATGGCATCGGACAGCTCTTCATACCATTTAAAAAAGCTTGGATCGTCGATGCAGGTCGTTCAACAACACCGTTGTTCGGGAGACTGACCTTGTCGACTAGAGTTGGAAAGATTTTTCCAACTTGGTAAGTGCACTTGATGTCGGGCAATCTTCATCCGTGGGTGATTCGAGCCTAGTACCGGGCCTAGGTGTGTCCACGGCCGTATCGGCTCATGTTTAAGGATTCACCAAATCATTTAGATAAAATTGTTCAGGTTGGAACTGATAAGTGAGTGCTTCGGACCCGAAATGAGAATTTCCTTGCTTGGCGCCGGCCATGCCTAGACAAGCTCAGCCGGCCACCCGATCGCTACTCAGCGGTCCGATATCGTGCACACACCCCGTTTCTTGGCCATTCTCGAATGATCATCGGGAGTTTTCCGGCTACAGCACAATCGCTCACCATCTCCCGTCAAACCGGGTCGCCTTGCGGGTTCCGAGACAGTGTCCCTTCGTTCTTCGGACGACGGACGCAATGAGGTGGAGCCTCATATCGTAAGCACTCAAAAACACACGGTAAACAGAAAAAGCTTATCCTCGCAGTCTTCTTTCTTCGAGCAAATGAACACACCGGAGAAATAATAAAGGGTTTGTCGCCCTCACAGGAGAGAAAAAACTCGATGTTGGGTGGATCATCTCGACATGCTCGATGACGCAAACGATGATGGCCACATTCGAAACATCAGAGTAGGGTTTATCACAACTAGCGCATCAACCGCACTCCCAATTTTTTCAACCATATCTTCCCTTTGTAGTTCTTGGCCTCCCATTGATAATCAATGCTTGGTGGGTTGTGTGTGCATGTCCCATCCATCGAACGAGCTCTTCTACATTAACTCCATTACCTTATCGTGCCACTCTACTTCTATAGGAAAATCGAGGCCCCTCAATCTATCAAAGTGATATCATAACAGTGCGATTTGTATGATTGACGTAAACGACACCATATAATCGGTGGTGGAAGATATAAATTTTTGCCGAGTGTCGTCATGACATCATCTCGCCATATATCATGTGCTAAACCGTACTTTTATATTAATATTTTTGCGACTAATAATGGCATACTTTCTTATCTAATGAGAATTTTTTAATTAACAGTGGATGCCATATTATCGATGCCAAATGAAAAGGGTCGCATCAACAAGCTTTCCAGTAAAAGACCACTCACCAATATGTAGCCTCCCCTAGGGTTTGGATCTAAGCCACTTTTAGGACCCCGCACTTATTGGGTTTTCCCAACTTCATATAATTGATTAACCAACATATTCTGTCGAAGGAAAGATGCTTCATAGTATTTGATCATAATTATATCATGTGCCCGCAGATTGACCCATTTTGCTATTGGTAAAAACCTCTAGGGAGAAATGATAGGTAAATTGTCCAATTAATTCTAAACAAATGTACAGAAGCTAATATATTCCTAAACTTTTTAGATTTGTTATTTAAGTCTCGGATTTTCATGCGAAATTTTAGTGTGATTCCTCTGGCCAAATTTTACTGGAGAATTGTGGATGTCGTGACGTGTTGGTAGATAGACCACTGATGGCTGCAACGCCATGTCATCAATGCCTCATGAAAATAGCCGGAAGAACTATATCATAATTTAGCGCAAATAATTAAGATTGAATCAACATCTGTATAATAAAATTATGAACCTCGGTCAAATAATTATTCCTAAAAATGATTGTTCAACACTGCATCGAACTTCAAATGTTATAAGTGATTCACTAATTTTAAGTATTTCATCGATTAGATTATGTTTAAAATATATTTTTTCCTTTTGTTACCATAAGGTCCGATTAAACATAAGAGGGACAAAAAGGGTGGGATATGAAAATTTCCATGTTTCTTGATTATTATTTTAGGTACGACCTAAACATAGATATAGGCAGACAGAACCAAGGGCACTGAAGTGTTGCGCACTTTGCCAAAAGGGATGCCGCCAAATAATGCAAGGCGAAACATCTCCAAGCCCAAACGACAAATCATCGGCACGACACGTGTCGCAGAGTTGCCGGACATGTCCCGCTTTCTTCTTCTGCTACTACCTTTGTGCCCCAATATCGTGCATGCTCTTTGTCATTTTTTGGGCCCCTCTCTTTTGGTTTCTTACCCCATGGAGAATCTAAGGGCGGACACTTGTCGAGCTTTGTTCACATCGTGCATGGACGTCCTCGCTTGCTCTGCACAGTGCGAAGGTACAAAGGAGGGAGGAAAAGAGAGGAGAAATGAAAAGACGAGACGCATTTGGGTTGTTCTTTGCTCTCTTTGCCCTTTTTGGAGAATCCAGCCACTGTTGTCTGGTCTGTATTTGGTTGCGGCAGCAAAAGATTGTTGTCATTTTTGGCAAAGCGGTTGATGGAAGAAAAGTCGAGGACTGTTTGAGAGGGGCTGAGAAGTTTTTCTGTTGGCAATGAGTTCTTGTGTGGATTTCTTTTTGAATAGACAAGGGAGCAGACCGGGTTAGTTGATGTTGGTTGAGGAAGAGTTGCTTTTTCAGGGAGTTTACATATGTCATTGATCCATGGGGTTGACGGGAAGGAAGCGCATTTTTTGCTCTTTTTAGTCTCATCAATCTTAACTAGGTTTGTATGCTTGTTACTTGTACTTTTTCATGCGAAGAAGTTACATAACTCCGATGTGATCGTATTTGAATTCGATAATTCAATTTGATTGTCCATATAATTTGTCTCAATTGATGATTCTTTCCATATAGGTTAAACAATACATATCATCGGCGAGGGCCTATTCCACGATGGTCACTAAGTGCTTGGATATATTTTATATACTGAGGTTTTATGAAATTTGATATGCAAAGAATCTTCGTACCTCCTCGGGAAATAAGATTTCATACATCTTCATACCAACTTCTATCCTAGTTGGGATATTTTAGGGTTCGTGGCTTCTTGCACGAAGGTCATCATTCTTCTCTGATCTTTTCATGCGGTCATATTTGTAGCAAAATCTGCTATGGTTCATCATAACCGATGCTGCTCTTACCAAAATTGACAAAGCTGATTTTTGAAACTGACATAACAAGTAATGGTCAAGACTTTCGTTAGTTCCATCACGAGTTTTTGTTGGGACTTGGTTCTCTCTTTTGTCCTTTTGTGAATGAGAAGTGTGGAAAGGACTCTCACATAGAACAAATGTGGGGGAAAGTAAGGGTATATTAGTGGGAGCCTTCCAAGTGAGGTTGGGCCCCAAGGGGTACCCCACTTTTGTGGAAGGGAAAGGACCTAGGCTTGCCGCCGGTGACCACCACACGCGCGCCGGCCGGCTCGGATCGGGCAGGGCTCGGGTCCAAATAAAATATTATATTTTTATAATATAATTATATTTTTATTATTCCTTTCTTATTATTCAGCTTATTTTTTTATTTCCGAAAAAAAAAACAATAGTGACTCTTCAGACTTGGTGACGACTTACCAAGAGGCATCACTTCATTCGCATCACTACACACGACATACTTGTTCACCAAGAGACGCCACTACATGATATCTATTCGGAAAAAAACCGACCCGAAAAAACACGAGTTCATAACATTCATTTTCATTGTGTGCGATTAAGTCATATACAAGTTGCGTTCGCCGAAGTCTCTCCTTGAATAATGACTCTTCAGATTTGGTGACGACTTACCAAGAGGCGTCACTTCATTCGCATCACTACACACGACATACTTGTTCACCAAGATGCGCCACTACATGATATCTATTCGGAAAAAAACCGACCCGAAAAAACACGAGTTCATAACATTCATTTTCACTGTGTGCGATTAAGTCATATACAAGTTGCGTTCGCCGAAGTCTCTCCTTGAAGTACCGCGAGAGAGAGTCTGTGATTCGTTCCATCCTGGGAGGCAATTTTCCGGCGGCCTAGGTACGTATATAGGCGGGCAAATTTGTCTTAAGGACACGGCATTAGATTGTCGGGCTCGAATCGAATTTGCTCTTCCGATCTTTTCTCCATTTCCGAAGTCAGGTTCCTTTATCTACTTCATCTATCTTTGTGTTGATTGCTGTTGTGGTTATACTTGTTGTACACATTCAATTATCTTGTTCACGAACATTGTCCATTGCCTATACTCTTGTCACGTTTAGACAACAACAGTTTTTACTTGTTTCGAGAACCAAATACGAGTGCCCGCCACGTTATCTAGTATACTACTTTCACACACCAATCCGAATGAACACGTACCCTTTTGTCATTAACTATTCATGGATGCCCTTTGGTCCCAAGCTCACCGAGTGGTGGGATTTATGAAAATGATTAGCGCCAAGATGAGCAGGTGAATGATTGAATAACGACAACGATGATGTCAAGGTCTCCCTCCAGAATGCCCTGTTTCGGGCTAAAAACGCCAAATGGTGCTATAGTCATTTGAGCCAAACCACAGCTTCTCTAGAAAGATACAGCCTTGCCCTACTGGCAGCTTCTCGTCCTCGTTTGTCCGGCTCTCAAGGCCTCCTCAACTGCCAACCTAATCAATGCTTTTGCCATATCCACTTTTTGCGCCATCGCAATCGTCTACCGAGCTATTCACAATCGGCTTTTAAGTGGAGGGCTAGGGTTGGATACCCAAAGTCAACGCACCATGCATGCCATGTCCCAACTCTGTCACAAAGTTTTTGATAGCTCCCGCTGTATCCCTATCGCTTACGGATGGGAGGAAAAGACTGCTCGTGCATGCCATGGGTCGAGACTTCAATGAAAAGAGAGGTTCTAGATGGTTGGCTAAGTTGACGATATCCATTTGATGTGAGCAGGAAACTGAAACCCTAGCTAGAAAGCTTACACATCTTTGTGCATGTGATTTGCCCTAATACGATGCGTGATGTGAGAGGGACCTTTTATGATTATAGTATATGATCTTCATTCACTTTCAGTGTGAGAAAAAGGTGCAATAAATGAGGACACTCTCGGGGTTGTGCATCTGGAAAGTCCTGAGCCATGTAACAAGAAGAACTCGTCGTTATGAAAGAAAGTGAGTAATCCAATAGTGAAATCATCAGTTCAATAGTTTCATTGTCTATGGCAAGTTTTTGCCATGAATAGCCATAAAGGAAGAGGATAGGGAATTTGCTTTGAATTCTTTCCTAGTTATTTCTCTGCACTTCGTCTGATCTTCGAATTGGTTAAAGATGTTTCACTTTATTTATCATTGGAGAGCGACGAAACACACGAAGAGCTGCATACGGTACATTTGATTTGCCTGTAATCGATTTGGACGTTTCGTACCTTGAAGAAGTGACAGATTCCGATGGGATCTGATGGCAATGACCAAGTTGAGTTTAGGCATGGCTCTTTAGGTCAAAGCCACGCCGCGTTTCTGGGGGCTGAACATTTAAATGTCAAAACCCGTACATTTTCTCTCGTGAACCTCCACGCTTGCCTCTAAACTTCGATGCCCAATACGAACATGCACCACCTCCCTCGGAACCACGCCGTCGAGCCGCTGTATGCATGAACTGCAGAGCTCCGTACATCCCTCGGGGTGAAAAGAGAGAGTAGCCCATGATCTTGACTCGAAGACGAAGCACGAAGCTCCATTGATGGACGATTAATTCTTCCTCGCCTTAAAAAAAGGGAGAGGACGACATTTGAAGTTTGGCTTTTCTCGTCGTTCTTTTGGCTTGATTCTTGATATGATTGGGTGGAGAAAGCTCAAGTTTGACTGAGGAGGAAGAAGTAGACTTTGTTATTTAGCGATGTCGGCCTTACGAGATAAGTCTCCTCGTGCTCGTTCTTGGGGTTGGCTGGTAAAGTGCGCGTTTAGTCGCCTATCATCAAATGATCGTATCGTTTCTTTTTCATACTTGTCCTCCAATCATCGTTTACTTCGCGAAATCAAATTATAGATCATAATGAAGTTACTTAACGTGGGAAGGAAGGTGCTTTAGGGGCTTTATATTTCACTAAATTCATCATTTTGTATAAAGATTGTGTGGATAAAATTCCTTTATGATTACATGAGGTTATCATCCTCCGATTAAATGATGAATTCGACTCTCCAATGGTGTGCACATAAAGATCTCTGAAAAGGGTCTTTGAAATCGACGAAATTGACTCGATAAAATAATACCCGAAAGCATCCTTTCTCTACGTATCTTTCGGACACCCTTCCGACAATTCACCACGAGAAAGTTCCAATTCCGAACCCTAATCTACGGAAGATAAAATTGATTATACATGGCAACGTGACAGGACCAATTAATGTTAACCAAACACCAACTACTATTCTTTGTTTCGATTATTTTATGATTGCTCCATGGCCGACATAATTTGCGCAGCCGACAGAAAATATTCCCATTTTTTTTTCCTCTTAGGTTGACAATGAAATGCCCCTTTACCGATAACCTAGCAATTAATTCAGGAAAATAGGAAGGAAAAAAAAAGCTTCATTTAAAATTAAATTTCTCATTTTTTTCTCACAATCCCGAGAGGAAATAATTAACTACCTCCATGTCCTTTTTCGTCAAACCAGAGGGGTACACAAAACGCCAAAACCGGAACCGGACAAATCGAGGGGCATGTTCGTAATTATTCCCCGCACCGGGGGCGGTTCTACCGCGCGAGGCGCGAAAGTGCACGTGAAAGTGCGTTTGGGGCAAATTGGAATAAGATCACAAAGGCCGAGGATGAGATAGTAAATAAAAAAAGGGGGGGAAAGTTAGTGTTTTTTTTTTTCTGATATTTTTGCCGGTTGGGCTGCATATGGAGGAAGCGATAAGAGCTTCGAGCTCCAGCAATGGCGGTGTGCGACGTCCGCTCTGCGCCTGTGGCATAAACCCTAAGAGGATCGCGCTCTCCAGGGGATCCATCGGCCGGAGATTGTACGTCCGGCGATCCGACCCCCGCTCTCCGGCGAGCGCCGTGGGCTCTTGCCCGGTGTTGCTTGTCACCCTCTCGTCCCCTGATTCCTGGTCCCTTCCGCTTCCGATGTTTGGAGGCTTCGAAAGAGAGCGAGCGAGGTGAGCCTGTGCTTCGCTGGGAGGTTTTGCGACCGGAGAAAGATGAACG
The DNA here is from genome assembly GCA_019926035.1 of Melaleuca alternifolia. Taxonomy (NCBI): domain Eukaryota; kingdom Viridiplantae; phylum Streptophyta; class Magnoliopsida; order Myrtales; family Myrtaceae; genus Melaleuca; species Melaleuca alternifolia. Next base: position 11,164 of record JAGKPW010000328.1, read on the forward strand.
CTAACACCGTCGCGAATGGATGTGAAATCGGGAGCATGGAGCGGGAGTACATGAAGAGGCATCACAAGCATGAGGTCGCGGGAAATCAGTGCAGCTCCGCTCTGGTCAAGCACATCAGGGCTCCCGTTCCCCTCGTAATTTTCTCTCGACGCGCTCGATATGGGGGGTCTATTTTGTGGTTGGGCGTAGATGGGGTCAAATCTCTGTGCGGATTGGATGTGTATGCGTCGCTCTGCAAATTTTTGCATCAGCACGAGGGAGTTTTGGATAAGATTCGTTACTTGATCTGTTTTGCGTTGATTGGTGGGCTGACAGTGGTCATCTATGGGGCGAGCCATGAATTCTCGAGCTGTATTGCTTAGCGAACTGTCCGTGTCTCTCTCGTGATTCACCAGTGTTCGATTGTTTTTGGATATACGTTGTTTTGGGTTGAAGAGTTAGTTTGGTAATACTGCATGGGATCAGTGTTGAGCTTCCTACCCTTTTCCCTGTTTATTTAAGGAAATAAAACAAAAGAAGCTAAAGAACCACGTTTGACCAAAACTATTTTTTTGGAAGGAATTGATCCTGGTTTTGATCTGGGGGTGTTGTTTTGGTTTTTGATAACGTTGGAATGGTTGTCTTTGGTGTTGACTCAGTTTCCTTTCTGGGTATTTACTTGGGAATCACAGGAAACAGGATTCCACGTCCATTAGTTCATTGATTGAATTAAGTAGATGGAAGACCTCGGAGTCATTGATGAAGCAAGTGACGTTGTAAATGGCAAATGGAAAGTTTCCTCTTCCTCTCTGAGATGATTTTCCATTTCCCAGACCAATCGATATGTTTCTTTCATTGGACTCTTGGAGCCTTCATATGACTTCCCTATTTAATTTCTTTGAAGTGTCTCTGCTATCATCTCAAAATGTGGATTGATGACTTTTTTTCATGGAGATATGATACCAAAAGCTGATTATTTTGGGATTTTCCTAACGTAATGCTTGATCCTTCATGTGTCCCTTCAACTAGGTCTGGTCTTTGGTGAGAAGGTTTGATCAGCCCCAAAAGTACAAGCCTTTTGTCAGCAGGTGCGTTGTGCGCGGAAATCTCGAAATTGGTAGTTTGAGGGAAGTTGATGTCAAGTCCGGACTTCCTGCCACTACAAGTACAGAGAGATTGGAGCTTCTTGATGATAATGAGCATATCTTGAGCATTAGGATCGTTGGTGGGGATCACAGGCTTAGGGTATGTGGGTCTCTCATGCTCTCCTTTCCTCTTACTTCTGTCCTTTAGCATCCAATTTGGCCATTCTTTTCCCGAAGTCTCCTAAAAACAGTAGTTTTCTCTTTGAAGCCCGTGTAAGAGAACTCATTCTTTCAAAAGTTGATGGAGAAACCAGAATTTAGCTGCTGGATCTGTGCATGTCACCATGTGCGCAGTATAGGTGCTCAATCATTGTTCTCATTCAACACATCATCTTTTCGAGCGTGTTGATAAGCACACGGTATCTTGATATCTCACTTGACAACAAAAAGCTTTATTAATCTTCAATGCTGAGTTCTTTTGTTATATCTTGTGAAGTGAATCTTAATTTTAGGATGACGGTCCCTTTAACCCAGTCCATCTAATATATTTTTGGAGAGCAAGAGGAAATACATCTTAAGTACACTAATTAGTAGGTATGAGAAATTCAGATCCTCAAGGACAAATGGTTGGTTTTTCCATTCAAAGAAATATACCTGAAGGACTGTCTTTAACAAAATTTATAATTTCTTACTACAGCGCCTGCAAAGGAGTTGTGGATATTGTTCTACAAACATTAGATGCTGAATATCTTATGCGCAGACTTGTTGATGTAGAAAAAAAAAGAGTGATGTATGCAGAACAGATTGTGAAACCATCCGAGGCGTTTATGTGAGTCCTCAAGATGGGTTGATGCCAGAGAGTTCTCATGCTGCATTAGAGCCTACGCTCAATGTGGTGTTAAGTGGAGAATTTAGGTTCTTAATATTGTGGGAAGAGGCCCTTTGATGAATGAATTTGTTTTGCCCAGGGCATCCTATCATCTGATTCTGCTATACCTTTTCTTTAGTGAGATTAAATTGCTAACTCCATTATGTACATTGTATATTGAATCTGGCAGAGAAGATGCTCAATGCTATGCATATTATTAAAGTGCCATAGTGGAGTCTCTCATTCCGGTTCAAATTTCTATAACCTCTGGTTTTTCAATTTTTGTATTTCAGAACTACTCTTCAATCATTTCTCTTCATCCAGAAATCATTGAAGGAAGGCCAGGGACTTTGGTGATTGAATCATTTGTGGTGGATGTTCCCGAGGGTAATACCAAGGATGAGACTTGCTACTTCGTGGAAGCCTTGATCAAGTGCAATCTTAAGTCTCTTGCTGATGTCTCAGAGCGGCTAGCAGTGCAGGATCGGACTGAGCCAATCGACATGATGTGAACATAGGGACTGAGATGTGTTGGCATTGTCGGTTGCCAAGGATGAAGCTTCTGAAGCTTTCCACTTGAAGAGGCTTTGGAGACAGACTGGCACTAGCTCTTTTCTCTAATCTTGTCATGCTGTCACTCTTTTTTCTTTTTGGGGCACTCCTGCGGTTCTTCAACTTTACTTTGAAATTATATGCTCCATTTTGTGTTTTGTTGCGCAAGAATTAGAGATTTACTGAGCCCCTTCTATGATATTAAAGGATGAGAAGAAAAGGGTCATGATTCTCCAGGAAGAGTCTGTTTCGTGCCTTTGTACATCTGCTGCATAAAGTTGTGTACATTTGCCTTAATTTGGTAGTGAGAGTTGTGTTCAGGATGAGGACTACTAGTAATACTTCTCGGGTATCTAATCTGTCTTGCAATTCGGGAAGTCTCTTCACCTCTTATTACCTTAAGTGGAGTGACGATGTTCTACTGTTTTTTCGTAGCCTTTCCCGATTGCCGATCCCGTGAGATGGGCTCTCTCGTTTTTCTGTGTTCGTAACCTTTGCCGACCCCATGAGACGGGCTCTCTCGTTTGTCCACGCAAGCCCCTGCATTGAGGATCATCAGCTGCATTCGTCCCATCGCCTTCAGTTGGATTAATTGTGGTCTTGCTGTGTTCCTTCGCAGTTTTACTCCATCCGTGACGTCAACAGGTGGTTTGGAGATGAGCATGCGTCCAGGGTTCCACTCACCACCTTCGTTCATGGAAAAGGACATTTGACATTTTGACAGTGCGTTCTGCTTGCTTGCAGTTTGTTCAAAACCCAAATGATGACGGGAATCGTCCTACTTAGTAGAACCTATCATTCAAAACGATCCAAAAGATTAATGGCTCTTTTCATAGCTCACTCTTCTGATTAGTCGTGGACCGTTCTCGTCTTGCCTTTCAACCATTCCCCCCAGCCTGACCAGGTAAACGTCTTGCCATGTCAATAAGGTTGCCTTAAACTGATCTGGTAAACGGTGCCTGGGATTGCTCAACGGTTCGTAGCAGAAGGCTTAAGCTGGCAAAGTAACACACACACACACACACACACACACACACATTAAAAAAAAAAGTTTCAAAACAATCTGAATTAAATTCACTAACATAAAATAAAAGCAAGCAAAAAGCACGGGCATGACCCGTGTAACGAACCCTCTAAGAGCTCTCTGAGAAATAGGTTGGACAGGTTGCTGTAATCCGATGGGGTTCGGGTGCTCAGAAACGACTGCCCACCCCAACCTTGTACAAACGGGCATTTTTCAATGAAAAACGATGAAAAGTATGATGTTGCGATTTTAACCTTAGGAGATTCTCTCTAGCGTAATGGTGTCTCGCGTCCAACTTAGTGACACAAATTCTACCTGAAAACAAAGAGATCTCAAAACAGTATTCTTCAACCAGTAGCTAGAAAAGAAACTTCCATTGAACTCATTATGTAGTGGTCCAACATTGTAGCTTGCAGGAGAAATTTTATGCATTTTCTAGCATTTCCTCCAGGGAACTGCATTTGCATTTCCAGTTACAATTAAACAAGGAGAAAAGACACGTAATAGATGCTATCGCTTAACGTTCTTCTCTTCCTTCCTTTTTGTATGACTTCATAAATAACAAGACAGTACATTTTGTCGAATGCTATCCAAAATTTCACCCGTAATGGGTGGGTCTGACAGTTTTACACCATTTTCTAATGATATATGACAACTGTCATCTCATGGTTTCTAAGACCACCGTTTCTTTGGGGATGCTACATGTAAGGCGATATAATCTTTACCTTCTCTTTTTCCTTTCCCTGTCAACAGAATCATGTAGGGGAAAAAAATGAAGTAACACATTATAAACAATTACCTTTTATGCTTTTAAATGAGCTGCGCATCCCACCCCTACAGTTTGCTAGACTGGAGCAAGAGAACTTGACACATTTGCTCCACGTTCCCATGTTTCTCTGTTGCTTGGATACTGTCCTTCAGGCTTCTACTACATGTGACTCTAATCATGCCAATACAAGTTCATCCTCTTCTACTTGTTCTTGCTGCTCAGGAAGACTTCCTTCTCGATAAGGAAGTAGTATACGCTTTATATCTTCTGCATTAAGGGTTTCATACTCCAGAAGCGCACTTGCCAATGCATGTAGAGCCTTCTCATGCTGAAATAATGTCAAAAGACAGAAAATCCGTAATTTGCAACATGAAGAAGTTTCACATATTTTCCAATAGGTAGGTGTTCATGCAAATCCATGATGTGCCAATGATGATTATGGGCCAATGGCCACAAAGCAGTTGACAGAATATGCAATGTAACAGCGCAATTGGCAAGGGCCAAGTCAATCAAAGTTAGATAAGACAAGTGCCTAAACAAATATTAAGGAAGAGGGTTTTCGGGGTGGGGTGGCATGGCTTGGGGTATCAGAAAGAAGACCAAGGAGGCAAGATAAAACTAGAATGTTTATTTGACAGTTAAGGAGCTTCGCAGCTGTGTTGATTAATACCATAATCCAGCAACTCAGAAGTCACCGCTGACCACCATAATGGAAAGCATAGTGATAGCAACATGTTAGCCTTTTGTCAATGCAGAAACATGGACAGATTAGTGATATAAAATCCAATTCAATGCATGCACATGATACCTATCGTATACTAACCAGAAATTTATATGAACTGAACAAGAAGACCACATCACTAATAAACCTAGGTTCTTGTGCAAGAAGACCACTGACATAAAATAAGTCTCTTGGACAAACCTTGCTCAGCAGGGCCTTCACGCGATCATATGCCTCTCTCAGTAGCTTAAGCACCTGCACGACCATCGATAGAAAACTTAGCACAAATAGCTCACAAAAATACTCGCATGCATGAATCTGACAAGAACCATACTTCTGCATCTACACGAGATTGCATCTCTGTGCTTGGTCGCTCTTTAACATGAATCGGACCAATTGCGTTGCTCATGCCACAGTTTGACACCTTAAACCAAAGAATTCCCGGATTAAGCAATCAAAATGAAATGATGAAAAGTTATAATAAAAAAAAAGCACGTTGTACAGATCCTGATGCTGACAAATTAACTGGAAAAGAAAAGCATAAGCAAACACAGCCAAACTGAATCTGACTGTTGCTCAAAAGAATAATTTCAAAATTACAATATTTGTGACCAAGTATCAACCCTCTTCTAAGCATAAAGATTAACAAGCACCTCCAGTTCCTTACATGTAAAAGATACCATGGCAGTTGGAAATTACCATATATTGCGCTAGTTCAGTAGCCGTTTGAAGATCACTGCTTGCACCAGTTGTGATGTAATCTTGGCCAAAAATGAGCTCTTCAGCAACTCTTCCTCCCATACAAACATCAAGACGGGCTAACAACTGCTTCTTGCTGATAGATGTCTCATCACTTGACGGAAGCTGAGTGACCATCCCCAGAGCAGATCCACGAGGCATGATTGTTGCCTTATGAATTGGATGTGCTCCATCAGTGTTAAAGGCAACTATTGCATGGCCACTCTCATGGTATGCGGTGAGCTGATAAAACGGAGGACAAAGTCAGAAGTACAAAACATATTATGCCAAAGATGTCCTTTAACTCGATTCAAGAGACCGAAGGGTTCAATTGACCAGTTAAGAATATAACATCAAACTGTGCCTATATGTATTTTAATCTGTCGACATACTTGGGAGGAAAAAATGTTCCAGATTACCTTCTTTGACTCTTCAGATATGAACATCGTTCTCCGTTCAGTGCCCATTATTATCCTATCTTTAGCAAATTCCAGCTGCACAGCAGTTAACTTGTCTGCCCCATCTACAGCAGCTTTGATGGCAGCAATATTCACCAAATTTGAGAGATCTATCAAAATTGTGATCAAAACAGTCAAAAGCTACAACAAAACATCTTCCTGATGTAAGAGACACCATTAAGATAGCAATAAAGAGATGTCACCTGCCCCATTAAAGCCAGGAGTGCCACGAGCAATTGCTTTGACATCTATGTCATCCGCCAAAGGTTTGTCCTGTAGATAAAGCTCTAATATCTCCTGTCGACCCTTGACATCTGGATTTGGCACGACAATCTAAAACGGAAGTTCATGAGTTTTAAGGTTCAATTCCATAAACAGTTCATTACACATTCAAAACAACAAAGTTTCCATCCATGACCAATAAATCAGTTAACTTCTTATTGGGGTCTAAAAGCAAGCACACATAACATATGAGAGAGAGAGAGAGAGCTCAAATATAAAGTCAGGTGCGGCAGAAAGGACCCTTAAGAGTTTACAATCATATAGCTGATTACTGGGGATATTATGAATGGACACCAATATTTTCAAGGTTAACAACCAAACGATACGATATTGGACCTTAAAAGAATATGGAAATGAGATAGTTGAGACAATTTATTATACAGATGCAAGATTGATTTATAACTTTTCCAAGAAATTTCAACTATTATTTCATTTTTAGTTTTCCTTTAGCATATAATTAGATTATTGAACTTGGAAGACATTTGATATCTGAACCCAAGAAAACATCAAAGAAGGTATCTCTAGACATGAATAAAAAGAAACCCAGATGCTTACAGGATCAGAGAACTTACATGCCTGTCGAATCTGCCAGGCCTCGTCAAGGCGGGGTCAAGAATGTCAGGGAAGTTTGTTGCAGCCATCAAGATGATTCCCTGCAGATAAAATATATGGGTTTAGGATACAGGAAAGCCCATCAGGGGCTAAAGTCACTCCATTTATACCTCATTCTGCTCAAAACCATCCATTTCAACAAGCAGTTGATGCAATGTCTTCTTTGTATGGCCTTCCCACTGTTTTCTTGTGGAACCAACTGCATCTATTTCATCAATGAATATGATGCAGGGAGCCTATTAAATGTGACGCAAAGAAAATAAGACAGAGATACGAAAAGGTACAGAATTAGCGAAGCCATGTGAAAACTGTTAATATAACAAGAAAGAAAAACAGACACAGAGGCCATCCACTCGTGGCCTCTATGCATGTCAAAGATATACGACAACTCTATGTCTATCAATTTACTCTGCATTTTAAGTGCTTCACTCTCTGACCAAAAATAGAAGTGCTTCACTCAAGTTGAATCTCTCTTCAAGGCAATTCAAATCCTCGCCAGACTTACTCATTTTTTTGTCCTTACAGTACCCCTCTCCTTAACAAGCTAACAGTGTAAATTCATGGGCCAGTGAGACTGCCTGAAGATAGCTTACCTTTTTCTTGGCTGCTTGAAATAAGGATCTCACACGCCGAGCACCAACCCCAACAAACCTGTCATACAAATTGGAAGAAACTATTTTTGAGTTTTGACTGATAAAAATCCAAAATTTAGTTGCAAGTTTCAAATTCAAAGATCTTATAGTTCAAGACCACAAGCCAACACAGGAATCTGAGTAATCCACATAATCAAGAGAGTCATAGCTTAGATCAATCAGTATGAAAGAGGATAGACTATTATAGCCATATGCTAACAACAGAAAAGCACGATGTTAATAGATTAGGGAAATAAAAGTCCTTGTAGCTTCGGAGAGACGTAGTCAGACAGTCTTGAGGCATTAGCACAGAACAATGGCAAGGTGCAACAACAAGGGCCTTCAATGGGTTCAGCTAAGATACTGACACCTAAGAGCTGCCCTTGCAGCACTATGACCACAATTTTCAAATGCCAAGTAATAAAGGCCAAATATATGCAAAAGGCAACTTTTGTTGTACTGAACACTTTTGGGTGAGTACATTTTAGGTGAAATAGTATATGGTTGCAGTATCTAAATACAGGCGATACTTAAAACATTTGCTCTTTTCACCTAGAATTTCAAGTGTCTAAAGCTGAGAGTAGCTGTCTAACACCTAAGCAGCAACTGATGAGTATCTTGTGCTTGTAACAATAATAAACTCAATCACAGTCAGAAGCTGACAAGAGATGAATCAACAACATATTAGTACAATAATTTTGCTAGACCTGTGCCTCAGTCTGCCCCAGTCCACTGTTGCTTCCAAAGCAAGTCACTTTGATGCATAATTTTTTGTTCAATAAACTAATACAATTCTTCAGACCTCTACATCTGAATGGACTAAGTAATGCAAAATACCAACTGTGAAATCATTCGTACAAGAAATTGCTCCATAAACTAAATAGTCATTCTAGCTACTTTATCATTAAATAATCTATCGAGCTTACTGGAAGACATTATCGTTAAGAGCAATAGGGAAAAAAGCATGCCATAATTTCAACACTAAAAGAAGAACAGAGAAATCTGATAATGTTGAAATCTATAGCATAGCAAGGAAAAATGGCTTACATTTCCTCAAATTCAGACCCCGCTCTGTAGAAAAAAGGCACCCCAGCTTCTCCAGCAATAGCCTTCAAGGTGCAAATTAATTGATATACACTTAGTAACTTCAATAGCTAAGAAACTTCAAACAAATCATCAAGTACAAAATCGCTAAGCAAAGTGACCCTATATCAGAAAAACTCAGGAGAAAAGCAATAAGTGTAAAGTGCATTTCTCTTATAAACTAGTAATAGGTGAAGTTCAGGATGTACTAACATGAACTTTGCTCCAGAAAACCCCCAATACCCAGAAATCACTGACCATGAGGAAATACAGTATCCCAACAATGGATCACTTTCTATGAGTGTTGCATCTTTAATTACAAATAGCCTATTGATATTGAACATGTGTAGCCATAATAGAAGCCCAATGGAACTTGTTTAGATCACTTTCTATGAGTGTTGCATCTTTAATTACAAATAGCCTATTGATATTGAACATGTGTAGCCATAATAGAAGCCCAATGGAACTTGTTTAGAGTTGTTAAAACCTAATCCCATCCATTGCCTTATGTTTATAACGCAATCAACTGAGGCTTTTAGAGGAAAGAGGTGGAGGTCAAAGTTCAGAGCAACACAGTACAGAAATCTCAAACCACCAAGAGTCATGATTAAAAACTGAGATAACTGCTATCAGCAGACGAGCTCTCAATGTCCTCGTTCCAGAAAAAGTCAAGGATAAATATATAATTAGTATATGAAAATGCATTCCGTTTCACCTACCAAGCAGCAGACAAGGAGCATATACCTTTGCAAGGAGAGTTTTCCCTGTTCCAGGAGCTCCAGTCAAAAGAATTCCCTGCAGAAGGCAAACGAGCTTATATAAGTATGCATATCAGGTACAAAAGGAGTTGCCATTGCAGTTTAATATGCAAATGAAGAAATGCCCATCAATGTGATGTCTCTTTGCTGAGAGCAAGCAGCAATTGAAGCTGACCCAAACAGCAAGAACATTAGCAATGTAACTCCTATCATGCTAAACTGATGTTTGAACAATATATCTGTGCATTTAGGCATTATAATATCATATGACTACACAAGAGGTGAAAATCTTCCAGCTTTTTAAATCGGATTTAATCTGGCTATCATTAAAATTCATGAAGGAGACATCCATACAGGTGTCCTGCCTTAGAAGAATGGCATTGAATAAAATGTCTGTAGCACTTGCAGCCATCAATAATCAATAAAAGAAAGATGACCAGACAAAGACATAAACAAACCTTAGGCAACTTTCCTCCAAGGCGAGTAAATTTAGTTGGGTTCTTGAGATACTCCACCACTTCCTCTAGCTCTTGTTTTGCATCATCGCAGCCTTTGACATCCTTAAATGTCTTCACATTCTACAGGAAAAACAATTTTATTCTGCAGGCATACTTTTTGAATGTATGAAGTGGTTTACTAGCCATAAGTGACTTCAGAGGATATGTGAATGTGCACATAAGACAGAGTTTGATGGGATGGAAGACAAAATCAGCAATCTCACAAGAACTTCTCACAGATACCTTCTCAGGCGTAACTTCCTTATTTAACTCTTTAGGGGCATAGGAAGAGCTCGAGCCCACACCTGAAGCACCGATACCACCCAAGCTTCCTATATACTTTTGAAGTGCAGCAGCACCCATCAGCCTGTAACCAGCTTAGTCAATAGAAGCACACATACTCATAATGGTTCAACTGGAAAAATAAAAGAATAAAAAGAAAAATAAAAGAATAATGGCAGAGCTAAAGCACATACCATACTAACCCAACAGCAACAGTAAACAAAATGGTTGAGATAAGCTCTTGAGCAAAACGTGATTTGTTTGAAACTTTGGGGTCAACCTAACAAGGGATAACATCATATGGCATTAAAATAGGAAGCAACAGAGAAAAAGAACACATTCAAAGGTATCACAAATAGTTAGTCCTCACCATAACAACATGCAATGGCTGCTTCTCAGATATTCCAGGACTTATAAAAGGCTCATCCATGTTTCCTGATGCACGCTGCTTCAATTCTTGCAACTACATACGAGATTTACTGATGGAATAAGCACACAGTATTCAAATAAAAGAATGGAGTAGTGAAGGGAAATCTTTTAAATAGACTAGTGAAGAAAGAATTTTCCCATGCAATTGAATTAAAAAAAATCACTTTGGTTTGCTGAATTCTCCAATGCAGAAATGCATGTGACCACATGACGATGACAAAAACAGTGCGGGAGACCCAGTTACCAGTGTCGGAAGGCTAGAAGGCTTTCCAGTTTGCTCATCTGGAAGATACTCAGCAATTGCATTGGTGACAACAAGAGCTCGAATATATTCTGCAACTCCTCTGCTGTCAATGGCATGGTCTCTTTGTTCAAAACGCTTGATGACAGTTTCGGGACTGTGGCAATAAACAGAAAAAGGAGCCAAGTCATACATAGCTACTTTTCGTAAAGGAACAATGACATTATCAGACGAAATAGATACAGCAGCACCCACACATATTCTTCTGTCGCCAGAAGCTTTACTATAAACCCATATGGTATTCACCAGCATAATAGAACATTCTGTCCCTTGGAAAGAACAATAATCACAGCAAACATCATTGTACTCATGGAGAGAAAAGTTAGAGAAGGATAAATGACCTAATGCTAGGTAAAGCTTACAGAGATTGACGCGACAAATTTGATCCTTCGAGCTTGATAAATCAGTAAGATCATAAGAGTTTCTTTCATCAATGAAATGAACAACAGATGAGTCGATTGATGGCAACAAAACAAGCGCCATCCAAAGTGATAGAACCATCAGTTCAAGTGCATGTTCGCACTAAAATGAGAAAGCTAAAGCCAAGACGCCACTCTAACTAGCGAAAGCCAAGATGCCACTCTAACTCCAATACGGCAATGCCTCCGTAAGCCAGCATGGTAAACCACAAATAAACAATAAGGCGATGCTTAAAATGCAATTTGAAAACCAAAAACAGGAACAGACATTGCAAACGACAGTAAAAAAATCATACTTTGTGTTCGAAAACTTAATTATACCGCTTCGGACAAACTCGGTATGAAGTAAAACAAAGCCTACTAGTTCCAATACCTGTGCTTGTTGAGCTCAGCCAAAAGGGCGCTCTGTTTGGCCGCGTCCAAGGGGTTGGCATCGGCATCCGCAATCAGACGCTCCAATTTCTTCTCTAGCCTCCAGAATGGCAACCAGCTCAGCCAATCCCCCGCCAAAACCCTCTCGTACCCACTCTTCAGCATCGCCCACACCCCCATCAGCAATACCATCGCCGGGATTTTACTCTTCACTCCGTCCTTTTCCATCAAGTATCCATCTTTCTCCCCCTCATTCCCCTTCGAACTACGCTCGCCAACCGCCTCGCCATCCTCCAAGCTCATGTCCCCCAACTCCCTCTTCGCCTCAACCACCGAGCTCCCGCCGCCTAATCCCTCCGCTTTCGAGCCCTCCGCCACGACACCCGAGCTCTCCCGGTCGAATTCTTCGGCGCCCACCTCCTTGGGGCCGGAAGGGTAGCTATCGCCGGAAGGAGCCGAAGCCCACTCCGAGTCCGTCTCCACGCCGTCGGGCCGTAATGCGCAGCGAATCAACTTGCGAACGGCGTGCAATCGAGGATTCCGAGGCGCGGACTCACCCGGGGCCGAAGCGGGAAGGAGAGGATGGAAGGTCAATCGATGGGGGAACCGGGGACGGTAGTGGCAGTGGAGACGCGGTCCGGAGGGAGAAGAGGAAGGAGGAGAGAGTGGGAGAGAGGCCCTGCAGAGGAGAGAAGCTTGAAGCAGAGTCATGCTCGCCGCCGCAGCTGGAGTTTGCTTTGCTCGGCGGTTTTAATGGTGGACTCGACGGAGTGGCTTCCGTCTTCTTCGGCCCAGCGACGGAGAGAGAGGGAGAGCCACGAGATTTTGGGGATGGCGTTAACAAGCGGAAGAGCTGATGAAGGACCTTATCTCGATTGAAATTGGCGCCGGCTTTGTGGCTTGTGATTTTGGTTGCTTTATTTATTTTCATTTTTTTTTTCATCTCATCAATTATAGCATATATTATTCCCTGTTTACAGGAAAATCAGAAGTAGCAATTTGATTTCGAATTCTTTTGTTTCGTAAAAAATGAAAATTGATCACTGAAAAATATTTTCGCAAAAGAACTTACTTTTTACAGTAACTTACATTTTAGGGAAAGTTCCAATTATAACTCTAGGTCTTGAGTTCGGGCATTGAGATCCCATTCTCGATAGTCAAGGTCCTACGCTCGGCCTTAGAAAATCCCAACCCAAGAGCCATTGTCCTTGGCCCGATCGCTAGAGATCTGGGCTTGGGTGTTGTGGAACCAAGCCCCATCACTAAGGTCCCCAACTTTGATTTCAATCCAGAGCATAAGCATCAAAGGTTCGAGCACGACCATCAAGATCTATTGAGACGCCTCAGATGTGTCATTCATGAACACGTCCTTACTATTTCTTTCTTTTGTGAGCATGCGAAAAGCGTAAAACATCATCCAACACATTATCACGATATTTAAGCATGTATAACTACTGTGCTTCATTTTATTATCCTACATTAATATATTACAACAAAAGAACACCGTTCTTGTTCATACACATTATTTCACAAGAGGTCAATGATAAATTTCATAAAAAAAAATGTAGGTTCAGTTTCATCCATGAAAAACTTGATATAGGAAGTTTCAAGCAAAAATCAAATCGATCAGATTCAAGAAGAATGTGTCACGAGTATGCTAGCAAAATTTCAGTTCAATCAAGCCAAGTATCAATCTTCCACGCCAACTTGATGATAAATAGATACTGCTTTATGCACATGTTTTCTATTTTATTTTGCTCTTGCATATCAACAAATGTTCTTTTATGCCTATCACGTTATGAGAGTGAGAAACCTCATTTCTCCATATGTATTATCATATGAGCTCAAGCTTTTATATTTATAATTTATTAGGCTTCCTCTATATGGAAGTGAACCCAACTAACAAAAAGAAAAGTGTTTCGATTCTTGTATATATAGCAATTCGAATAAGACAAAACCTAGCCATAATTGCAAGGCTCGCACCGAAATAAATTGTTCTTTTTCTTAAACATGACTTGTTTAGAACTGATCATCTTGAATGAACAAGATTTTAAGTCTGATCTCTTATAAATTAATCTTAACATATGTTGCAACGTATGGCAAAAATCATGTGACAATTGCCAAATAAGTCCTAAACATTTTGCTATTTGTCGATTCAGTCCTAAACCTTTTTTTTTATACTAAATAAGTCATAAATCATTTGCAACTTTGCTAATTAAATCCTTCCGATGGATTTTGGCGGGAAAATGCTTACGTGGCGAGATCGGCCATCGCCCGCAATAACGTGGCAATACATATATTTTTTCTTTTTTCTTTTTTCTTTTTCTTTTTTCTCTTCTTTTTTCCCTTAAAGTACTTGGTCGGCGAGCTCTGCCGGCGCGGGAGCTCGCCGGCCACTCCAGAAGGTCACCGGGCATGGGCAAGGGCTGGGTGAGGCTAGCCTCGCCCAAATCTGGGCGGGGCAACCCTTGCTAGCCATCGGTAAGGGCGGTGGGGACTGGGGAGGCCGCCATGACCCTCGCCCGCTGGCGACCATCCGAAGTGGCCGGCGAGCTCCAGCAACCAAGTACTTTTAAGGGAAAAGGAAGAGAAAAAAAAGGAAAAAAATATGTATTGCCACGTCATCGCCACGTCGTTGCCGGCGACGACCGATCTTGCCACATTATTGCCACATAAGTATTTTCCCACCAAAGTCCGCCAGAAATACTTAATTAGCAAAGTTGCAAAAGATTTATGACTTATTTGGTATAAAAAAAGGTTTAGGACTGAATCGGCAAAGTAGAAAAATGTTTAAGACTTAAATGACAATTCTCCCCAAAAATCATTGTCTAGAGAGTCTTATGATGGGGCTCAACTTTCATCTATCATAAAGTTTGGTCAACACATCTTTGTTCAAAAGTTTAGGCCAATAAGTTGTAGACAATTAAGATTAATTAACAATATGACACGCACCATATCTCGAACGTGTTAGCTCTTTGCCTAATATCTTTGCAGTGCACCTCAACAAATCTTCCCTATACATGTGAGCTTTCACGTTAGGTTCAATTGTTCTAAATCTAGCTATTGATCTGTATCAATATTATCTCAGTTCAAATCTCCACCTTGGTTCACCCGAGTTTGACAGATGTTGGCATAGGTAAGATAATGCTGTTTAGACTCTACCTCAATTAGCTTTGCCCCAGATAAGTTCAACGAGAGGTCGAGATTATTGTCCACCACTTAGATTAGATAGTCATGTTTGAGATTCCTTTCTTCAGAGATAATCACCATACTCAATCCATGAGTGAGCTAACAATCAATCATTAGATCGTGCAACCAATACTTTCCATCCAATAAGATCGTTTAGAGAGAGCCGAAATCCAAGCTTATCACAATATTTGGTGGTACCTACTTATCTTGGACCAATTAAGTGGGTCCACATTATGCCACATCTTCAAATATGCAGACTTCTTTTGCCTAAAGCCCTTACATGTGGGAATAATTGACAATTCAGTCCTAAACCTTTTGCTACTTTGTCAATTCAATCATAAACATTTTTTTTATGCCAAATGAGTCATAAACCTTTTGCAAATTTGCCGATTAAGTCCTTCCAGCGAATTTTGGTCGGGAACTGCCTACGTGGCGACGACGTGGCGCGAAAGAGCTCATCGGCAATGACGTGGCGACTATGTGGCAATGACCGGACCCAAATTTTTTTTCTGTTCTTTTTCTTAAAAGAAATACTTGGCCGGTGGAGCTTGCCGGCCACTATTGAGGATGGCTCGGCCCTCGCCGGCCGCAGGCGAGGGTTGGGGAAGCCGTCGCCTCCCTCCCCCGTGGCCGGCGAGGGCCGAGAGAGGCCAGCCTCACCCAGCAGTAGAACTGGGCGAGCCCTTGCCAGCCGGGGGCGAGAGTGGTGGCGGCGGCCTCCCCCGCTCTCGCCCGCAACCGGTGAGGGCTAGGCAACCCTCTATAGTGGCCGGCGAGCTTCGCCAGCCACCAGAGCTCACCGGCCAAATATTTCTTTTAAGAAAAAGAACGAAACAAAAAAACATAAAAAATTTTTTGGTTCGATCATCGCCACGTCGTCGCCATGTCATCGCCAGCGAGTTTCGTCGCGCCACGTAGGCAGTTTCCGACCAAAATCCACCGGAAGGACTTAATCGGCAAAATTGCAAAAAATTTAGGACTCATTTGACATAAAAAAAAGGTTTAGGACTAAATTGACAAAGTAGCAAAAGGTTTAAGATTGAATTGGCAATTGTTTCCTTAAATGTGTATTCCAACAATAAGCTTCCACCCGATTCTTTCATTATTCGTTTGACGCGACAGTACTTCCAGCCTTGGTACATGGTTAGTCAAGCAAATCTTTTGGCCAACACAAAAAAGCAATTTCTCCTGTAATGAGAAACGATCCTCAGCTGCTTACTCCATCGTCATAAACTGCCAATATTCCCTTCCTATTATTACAAAGAGCATCTCGAGGAGGGTTTCAGATTCACACAATTTCGTCGGCCAGATCAAGAAATAGTATCTTTGAATCCAATAAAGAAAAAGGGTAAGCGAATTGGTTAAATGGCTACAACCTCACTCGAACCCAATCGAGTAAAAACGGACAAGAAAACATGACGTCCTCGGTAATCAATATCAAGCCTGCCCAACAAGGACATCCTTATAAGGTGTAGGTGGCGCCGGGGCTGGCGGTTGCGCTTCTTCAGCTGGCTTCCTCCTCCTACGCCGCTCGGGATCCTCCAAGAGGAGCGGCATTTGGCCTTCTCTCGCTCGGATCAACCGCTCATGCGCTCCCCCTCGCAGCTTCTCAAGCCGAAGCCCGTTAATTTGCTGCATCTTGAAGACCTTTACCACATTTGCCAATCCCCCAATTGTTAAAAAGAGGCTCCCGAAAATGCCCAACCATATCCAACTCCCTCCCTGCATTCATAGAATTTCAACGTGATCAAAGTTTTGGCGCTTGATTGAAATAAGGTACATTCCCACTTGCTGAAACATCTATGTGGTGACCGTGTTGTGCTAGGATTCACATGCCTAAAAAACTAACGGGGTTTTGAAGCTTGTCAAAGGAGGGAAAAAATTCGAACTTCACCGAATTACTTGAAATCAATTGTAATATGCAAGCCACATTCTGAAAGAATATGATTCTGTCGACACTCTACTACTAACTACATCCCATGCTTTTCTCTATGATTCAAGTTGTTCGTCCTAGGCTAGTTCTATTAGCTGGACTCAAACAATAAATCGACTCTATTACCAGCCCTAGGATCTCACTCCAAAAAATATCTTATTTGAGCAGAAATTAGAAAGCAAATTTAATGAATTATTTCCAACCAGGTGACAAATAGGAAGAGGAACTGACCAGCAGCTCGGTGCCATGGTGGAGAGTCCCGGCCTGCTCTTGGCTGTTCATAATTGCCCCAACTAGGAAGAGCAAGCTTCCAGCTAGAAACGGAATGTAGACGCTCTGTTGCAATATCTGGACATGTCCATCGGCTCTCTCGTAAATTTGGCAAGAGTTATGAATTGATCCAAGCAGCCAGAAAACTGGGCCGACAATTAGCAAGTTCAGGGCATGCTTTTCCAGCTTGTAGTAACCATATCCTTTTTCCGCCTGCAATATCATGTATATATATAGTCAATTTTCTCACCAGCTGGTCACACTTTTCCTGTCTTGGAAAAATACTCAGAGACTAGGCTTAAATTGACAGTTCATCAACTCTTACGGATGCTGTTTCTTCCCCAAGAGAGGTCTCAATGGAGCACTAAATTCGCAGGCTCAAATCAATTTTAGTCCTTATAGACCTTGTTTTTTCTCCAAAACACGAGCCAAGACCTACTATTCTATCATGTGACGTCCAACCACTCAAAACTACCACGATTTATACACTCCAAACACTTCCTTCTTTGTATCGCCCAGTTCCAAAATAAACCATAGAGGATTAAAGAGATTTTTTCAGGCGGCAAAATAGTAGAGGAAAGTAAGTAAAGCATTATAGAATAGTCGAAACCAAGTAAAGCAACTAAGAAGCAATTGGGCATCAAATTTTTGGGAAAGGCCAGAGTCGAGTAGCGACGACTGCTATTGGCCGGCTGAGGACCTAGAGCATGAGGCCCAATGGTGAACCTGCGGTGTCTATAGGCATAAATACATATCTAGATATGGTCACGTCACAAATATTGGATTCAACATAAGGGAGATCCTCTGGGCTAAAGACAAGGGAATTCTGTGTTTGCGATCCCCATTTCCTTCACTCGAACCAAGTCGAGGTGCGAGAGAAACGCCGAACTTTCTGAACATCTAACCAGAACAAACGTGGATCTCCCACAATCCATACTCGAATTGCAACAGGCCAGCATTGGCATACACACTTGCACGCTCAAGGATTCAGTTCACACAGTCTCGCCAATCTTAACTGCTAGAGTAGTCCACACACAAACAGAAATCAATAGGAGCACACCAAATCATAGCGACCTAATCAGCCATTCCAAATCCTCAATTTAATTAACGAAGCAAGAAGCTAGTCAGGTAATGCACCTGGAGGAACAGAAACAGGATTCCCAAGAACATAAGCAACGAGCCCAACGCCTGGACCGCTGGGACCGCGAACTCCACGAGCCCGAGCTGCCCGTCGTACTCCACGAGCGAGACCCGGTAATCGATCCCGGCGAGGTGCGCCACGAGGTCGTGGACGTTCACCAGGGCGATGATCCCTAGCGCGATGAGCAGGATCACGAGGCCCGATTTCGTCTCCTTCGATAGCTCCGCCAGGAACCCGCCCAGCAGCACGATGGTGGCAAACAGGTAGAGCCCCGCATTGACGTACTCCGACCGGTTCCGGGCCAGCCGAGGCCCGTACATCCTGATCTCTCGGGCCGACGCTAGCTTCACCATTCCTGCGCCGAACTCGAATCGGATTCGGATCCGTCGAGGTCTTTGGTTTCGGTTCTTGCAGGAGAATCAAAATCAAGAAGCGAGAGAGAGAGAGAGAGAAAGAGAGAGTGACAGAGAGAGCGAGAGGCGAAGAGGGAGAGACCGAGTCCAGGGAGAGATGGAAGTGGGGTTACGTGGCGTCCTGCATGGATTACATGACAGCGGCCTCGTGCATGGGAGGAAATCTTTTAAGTGGGATGGCGACACGTGGCGGTAACAGAGGACTTCTAGACATGTGACTATTGTCGTTTTCTCATGCGTATTTTTGTTAGTATTTGACATTCCCAGCATACGCCATATTGCGCATAATCCTCATTAATTGGTCTTACGATTTCAATTTGGCTTAGTTTGAGAAAACTCTTATTTCTCAGGGGAAACCCCTCTCTTTTGGTCTGATTTTAAAGTTGAAAAAACATTTATGTTTGCTTAAATCGTTTCCAAAAATGAATGGATGGAAAATATTTTTTTAATTCATGAAAATATTTAGTCACATGTTATTATTGATAATGGAGATATTTTTTATCGATTAACTATTTCTAACAAAAAAATTGTGTTTTGTAAAATATTTTCCTTAGATTGATTACTTTTATCGTTTCCAAAAATGAATAAACGAAAAATGTTTTTATTGTTCATGAAAATGTTTAGGCATAAATTGTGATATTGAAAATATTTTATGTTAGCTTATTATTCTATGCGAGATCACTAATTATTTCAAGAAATATATTTTTCAATTTTTTCATTTTTCGCAAAACGGATGGATATTGAATGAAATCGTATTGCTCTTTACTAATCACTAAGATGCAATTTTGCTTTTGTGAAGTTCAACACCTACAAGAGAGATGTGTTGAAAGCATCCATTGGAATTTTGATAATTCCAAAACTATAATTGATATAATATACAGGTGGATAGACCTTTGAAAAATTTTAGCTACAAGAAGAGGAGTAAACGTTGTCCGTTGAAATGGGAATGGACGAAACAACCGAGGATAAAGGCAATCCTAAAGTTGGTGCCTTTATTTGCACAAACTCATCAAACTTTTAAGACAATGACAACATAAATTCAAACCACAAACCTATTCAATTGCTATAAACACAAGACAAATTAGCAAAGTCCATAGGAATGTCATAAACTATAGCATATATCTTTAATAGCTTAATTTATAACCTGAAATGCATATGACTCGAACTGATAACATGGGTGGGGTTGGATGGGTCTGGGTATTTTTTTTAATGGGGTGGAGTGGGATCTCTTACATTCTTAAGATAATGTTTATACCTTCTTCCCTTCACACAAATGAGCATGACATAGTTGCTACATATTTTTGACTCATCAACGAGAGGAGTGGATGGCTACGTCACACATGCTACTATCAATGAAATTTGCTCATGAATCGATAAAAACATGTTCAGCTAAGATTTTGACAAGAAATTTACCTTACTTTCCACGACTTTTTTTTATTTTATTTTAGCTTCTGTAAAACCACTTGACAAGCAGATCTATAGTGAATGTTTCACGGCTAGATCACTTTGTTCCTCTCTTGGCTTGAATGAATAGGGATTTTAGAAATTAGCTCAATTCCCGCCCCCAACAAATTGTGCTTAATGCTCTTTAGTTTTCATTCCTTTGTCTCACAATCAATTAGCTAAGCCCCCTTCATATCTCTATCCACCTCCTCAATAGGTTAAGAATGAAATCGAAATGTCAGACATCATGTATCAACTTTCAAAATGAAATTAGGACGTGAATGTTGAAGTGCATAAAAAATACCAAATATGGTGTCTTCTTCAAAAAAAATTATAGCAAATAAATCAAGCTATTGAAAATATATGTTAGAGTTTATAACATATGCATGGACTTTATTAATATTACCATTTGTCTTGTTTTTATAAAGTCAAAGTATATGCTCCATAAGTTTCTGCCGTCATTTGCTTGAAGGTTTGATGAGTTTGTGCAAATAAGTGCACCAACTTTAGGAACACCTCCATCTTCAGTTGTTTTGCCCTTGCTCATCCTACCAAGCAATGTTTGCTCTTCCTTTTACAGCCAAATAAGCTTAAAAGATCTATACACTTGTTTATTGTAATGCCAAAAGATTTACCATTAACCTCTTCATATTGTGAATTATAAACTAGTGAAACTCTTTGTTGTCATTACCACCCATACATCTTTGATTTAATATTATGTTGGATTTTCTATGACCATCTTACTATATATTGATTAGTTACCTCTTTACAAAAGTCTGGTTTTATCCAAACATGAATTGTTACGTCTTTACTAACAATTTTATAATCAAATGAAAACATTGGACATAAAAATTTTAGAGTTATACACCAAATAATTTTCTATTTTTCTATTGTGAGAATAGAAATTTTGTGCAGTTACCAAACGTGTTCTTCTACTTAAAAATTTGTTTAAGAAATAAAAATAGGAAAAACTATCTCTAAATAGATATTGTTCTTGGGAACATAATACTTCCAAATGCACCCTAACTAACATATACAAATAGATTTTTGCTCTCTCTCTTTTATTTTAGGGAACAAAAGAACAGGAAAATAACCCAACGATGCGTAACTGTGTTGGTTGAGAGCTTCTTCCTCATCACCGAAGTTGAGGGTTTGAAACCCGCAGTTGCTAGTGTCTTAAGTGGGGGTGTATGGTGTTGGGGTCCTATGCTAGTCTCTCTTGAGGTATAAGGGCCCGGGGTATGGGGGTCTAGATCTTTGGTGTAGTCCATGCACAAGAGACTCGTGGTGAATTCCTCAATTACAAAAAAAAAAGAAGCAAAAAAATAGATAAATAAAAATGTCACTAAAAGCCCTTTATCCGGCCTAATTGTTCATGTCTCCGATTTTGACCAGTGTAGCCACTCAATCCAAGCATAATCATAAAGGTACATTTCATGCTTACTACGAAATTTTTCATTTGAGAATGGTCACTCATTTCACTCATTATTTAAAGGTTTGAAATTCGACAAGTCCCTCATTGCAGAACTGTCGTCGATGTCAAAAAGTCAAGGGGACTTGTCTCGTCTGATACTGGAAGATCAAGGCTCAAAATTGGATGGAGGTTCATTCACGACAGGACTCGAAATTTAAAAATAACATATTTTTCAGCCTAACTAGACAGGCGGCATGCATTGAGCAATTATGTGGGTCAAAGTAAACTCCACGCCATCTTTGCTCAATAGAAATCCAAGAGAGAAAAAGAAAAGTTCATTCGGAGAATAAAAGAAATGCAAGAGATGCGAGGGGGAATTGCAAGGTGGAAAAGGGAAGTGACGGATTGGCAACAACCATCGAACATTAAACAAGGTGATTCCCAGAACCTGATCACAACCATGTGGAAAAACAATGTCCCAAAACGAAGCATCCGAAACCCCACAAACTGCGATATGACGATGAAGAATAATGTAATCGGTCGAAGAACTAAATGGAAGACAGCCAGGAGGATATATGCTGTGATCAACGTCCCAAGGAAGGATCCAATTTGAATTGATAGAGCCACCACGACCCGCACGTTCTAGTTGATTAATCAGTAATTAATAAAGGTGACTCTCCACTTTAGGACCAAAGTAGCATTTGGTTTATTGATTCGAAGACAGGAAAGGGTCCCGTTGTAAGACCCCATGACATTTTTCTTTGTTGGACAAAAGCTGCGAAAATTATATATAAAAATTCCTATACCTTTTGTCCAGCAATCAATTCAGCCATAAACATGTTATAGTATCAATTTAGGTCTCAATCTTTAGACAATTTGTCAATTCGATTTTAAACCTTTTTATTTGTGTAAATTCAGTTATAAACTTTTTGAGGTTTTGCCAATTTAGTCCTAAAACGAATTGCCAATGTAATTTTTCAAACTAAATTTGGTCAGATTGTCTTATGTGATGTGGCTGGTGCTATTTTTTTTTAAATTTCGATTTTTTTTAAATGTTTTTTTTATTTTTCTTTAATGTGCTAGTGGGGCTACCGGCCACTAGCCGAGGGGCTGACAACTCTCACTAGCCCTGGTTGTGAGCCTCAAAGCCCTAGCTGGCCATGATGCCCTTGCTAGATTTGACGAGGAAAGGGCGTCGCAGCCATTATCAGCCATAGCGAGGGCTTGTAAGCCCTTACCCAAATCCAGTGAGGGCTACCATTCTCCCTCACCGTTGACGAAGGTTTCATGGTCCTCACCAAAGGGCTGGTGGGGTTGCCGTTGCCGACCCTGGCCAGTGGCTAGCAGCCCCATCGGTACATTGAACAGAAAAGAAAAGAAAATAATTAAAAATAAAAAAGTTCCAACTTTTTTAAAATAAAAATAATCCATATCAATGTTGGTCATGCTACATTAGATAACCCACATCAACTAGATCGACACATCAATAATTCTTAGCTAAAATTAGGTGGAATAACTATATTGACAATTCGTCAAAAGGTATATTACTAAATTGGTCAATCGTCAATATATTTAGATTAAATCGACACAACGAAAATGTTTAAAATTGAATTGACGACCGAACAACAGGTCTGAAATTTTGGGATAATTTTCTGGACAAAAGCCTATTGAGTCAAGTGCACCTTCCTATTGGATTTATTGAAGGAAAATAGATGTGAGGGATAAGTGTCCCTGAGTCCAAAAATGTTTGACGGCACCAAATTTTGAGACTTTCAAATCTTGCAATGAAATCCTAAAGCTCGTCTAGAAAGTGCTAGAACACTTTTGATTTGGTTCTCGTTGAGCGATGGAAATCTTAAAAGGCTTGTTACCGATAAGGTTTCTTTTATCGACGGGAAATTTTTATTAAGCTTCCACGTAAGTTTTTGTACATTATAATCGATTGCCTGTCGTCTAACTAAAGGTGCGCATGGGCCTTTTCAAGACAGTGTGCTAATTCCAAAGGCAAACAAAACCGTGTGGCATGTCTTTTTCCCTGATTCATGTTCTCTTTTCCAGTACAATTAATGGATGTCAAACTAAAAAGTTTCTCCTAGTGAGTAACTCTTAACGGGGGGGTAATTCCGAACAACCAAACCAGCCATTAATCTTACACTTCGAATTAGGTTTCTTTTGTATATGAAGGAAAGTTCTAACTCGGGGTTACCTTCAAAATTTCAAACCGATCGAAAGAAAATGAGCAAATGAGGCCAATCTCTCCAATTTGATGTGGATTTCTACAGTTTCCACCGATATTATAAGGCACGTAGGGGCCAAGACGCAAGCAAAGGGGAACTAGACGAAGAGATGCATGACAAGAATGTAGGGAGCAATAGCATTGGTCGCCAACAGCAAGAACGTGGCGTCTAATGTGAATGGATGCATAATCCACATGACGATCGGTCTATTTAGCAGAAAAAGGATGGGTCTTGTGCTTTTATTATTCTTCCTCATCGTGCATTTCCTGATCTTACACTCAAATGGTCTCATCCAAGAATCGAATTGGGAAGATTAGACTTAGCTTGACGAGCAAAACCTAACTCGGCACATCACATATCCGCAAGATAGATATGCCCGAGAGTGCCCAGAATAATTATGTCGAAATGAGCCAGGCTTATTGTCAAGACACGGGAGCAAGTTGTGTTAGCAGTCCCGCGTTAGAAAAATGATGTGGCGTAAAATAGTTATCATCACAGTTGGTTCATAATGCAATAGTTTAAAATTTTTAGTGAAGATAAAGGTAACTGGATATATTAACAGACTCAGACTCAACTCTTTCTTAGCAATCCCTAGGGTGAAGGTATTTCATTTATACTGCGTGTTTGTAAATATAATGCCACAACTGATGGTGACCAACACAATTTCCGAGTAGGTGGACGTTGCGGTATAGCAACATGGACCTAATGGCAAATTTCATTGTTTAATCTAGAGAAAGTGACTGAAGATGAAGTTAGACATTGAAAATTCAAGTTGAGATAAGTCGATGTAAAAATAATACATAAATTAAGGGGGAGCAAATCTAACATTGGAACTCACAAGTGAGGAGGAGATTGTTAGGACGAATGTGTGAGTTGTTGACCCATAATTCAATGGTTTTAGTTTTTAAGTAAAGGTAGATCTGACTGGATATGTTGATGGATTCATATTCGGGTTCTCTCTTGGTTATCTCCGAACAACCAAACCAGCAATTAATCTTACACTTCGAATTAGGTACCGATCGAAAGAAAATGAGCAAATGAAGCCAATCTCTCCCATTTGATGTGGATTTCTACAGTTTCCACTGATATTATAAGGCACGTAGGGGCCAAAACGCAAGCAAAGGGGAACTAGACGAAGAGATATATGACAAGAATGTAGGGAGCAATAGATTGGTCGCCAACAGCAAGAACGTGGCGTCTAATGTGAATGGATGCATAATCCACATGGCGATCGGTCTATTTAGCAGAAAAAGGATGGGTCTTGTGCTTTTATTATTCTTCCTCATCGTGCATTTCCTGATCTTACACTCAAATGGTCTCACCCAAGAATCGAATTGTGAAGATTAGACTTAGCTTGACGAGCAAAACCTAACTCGGCACATCACATATCCGCAAGATAGATATGCCCGAGAGTGCCCAGAATAATTATGTCAATGAGCCAGGCTGATTGTCAAGACACGAGAGCAAGTTGTGTTAGCAAGTCCCGCATTGGAAAAATGATGTGTTGTAAAACAGTTATCATCACAGTTGGTTCATAATGCAATAGTTTAAAATCTTTAGTGAAGATGAATGTGACTGGATATATTAATAGACTCAGACTCAGCTCTTTCTTAGCAATCCCTAGGTTGAAGGTATTTCATTTATAATGCGCGTTTGTAAAAATAATACCACAACTGATGGTGACCAACGCAATTTCCGAGTAGGTGGACATTGCGGTATAGCAACATGGACCTAATGGCAAATTTCATTGTTTGATCTAGAGAAAGTGACTGAAGATGAAGTTAGACATTGAAAATAAGTCGATGAAAAAATAATACATAAATTAAGGGGGAGCAAATCTAACATTGGAACTCACAAGTGAGCAGGAGATTGTTAGGACGAATGTGTGAGTTGTTGACCCATAATTCAAATGGTTTTAGTTTTTAAATAAAGGTAGATCCAACTGGATATGTTGACGGATTCATATTCGGGTTCTCTCTTGGTGATCTCCCTATGTGAAGGTATCAGGCTTTTGCCGAGTAATCTCAACTTGTCTGCAATAGTTGGCGCTCATGGTATAGAACCAGAACCCAAACCAGCAAATATGATTCCCTTTTTGTGTTGTCCAAACAGGATAGCAATCTGCACTTAGCATTTGAGCAAATAAAAATTCCCCTTTTATCTTTTGTGATCTGATCGATTTCCATCCACAATTTCAAGAACCCTCCACGATCTGCATTGGAGACGTGGACAGCACTTACGCCTCTATAATTCACAAAAAGAATATTACTATTCCCTTTTCTGTGTCCTCTCGGGTATAAATAGCCAGGGGTGGGAAGTAAGAGTCCACGCAAAGCACTTTGCAAAAGCGCATATAGTCTAAGAGTCTCTGTAGTGTCTGAAGACACCACATCATTCCGTCCTAGGGTTTGTCATCTGTCTACGACAGTGCCTAAGCATGGGAGATAGATTGCGTCTTGCCATTGGAGTGATGGGTACATTATTACACATCTTCTTCACTCTTTTAAATTCAAAATCAGCTCATAAATTGTTTGTCTTTATCTATGGTTTATACATATTTATCGAGCAGGTGCATGGTTGTCTATATTCTTGCAGGAAATGGTGCTTCATTATTATTGTATGCAGCTCCCATGTAATGTTTCCATGAACTCCATGCTCCATCGCTGCTTCATCATTATTATTATATGCTGCTCTCATGTAATAATCAGAGTGCAATTACCCTAATAATTGTGTCATGAGTTGCAGATTGACTTTTGCAAGGGTTTTAAGAAAGAAGAGCACTGAGGAGTTCTCTTGCGTTCCATACATCCTCGCGCTCTCGAACTGCCTCCTTTACACTTGGTACGGGCTTCCCGTCGTGAGCTACCGATGGGAACACTTTCCGGTCGTCACAATCAACGGCGTTGGAATTCTTCTCGAGAGCTCCTTCATTGCCATATACTTTTGGTTCGCTTCCACGAAAAGGAAGGCAAGATGAGTCCATGTAGTTTGCTGCAGTCCGCTTAGCTCATTCAAATTATAATATTGACAGAAAAATCTTCCATATGCATAAACTCAGTAGTTTAGCTTATTGTTCTGATAGTGCGCACGGAACAAGAAATTACATTTTGCTGATCTTCGATATATATATTTACAGATAAAGGTGGCTGTGATGGTGCTGGGAGTGCTCACAATTTTCAGTATTATTGCCATCATATCGACTTTTATATTTCGAGATCACCATCATCGTAAAGTACTAGTAGGAAGTATAGGACTCGCGGCCTCAGTTGCGATGTATGGATCTCCATTGGTAGTCATTGTAAGTCCACTTTTTTCATGTCTTCATGCATATATAATAAGAAGCAATAGACCAATACAAAGATAGGATGGCTGAGTAATGAAGTGACCAACATGTTCTTGTTCTATCAATATTTGTCAACACCAGGTCTCAAATTTGCGTCAGTTGATAAACAGTACGAGTTCTCGTGTTAACAATGTCATCCCCAATCACATGGATCATTCCATAGTTCTATTACTCAGTTAAAAACCCAGATAAGTCCAGGTATTTATCTCATCTACCATAGACTTGTTCGATCGGGTACAACATCTACAGCAACGAGCAAGACTCGTGGACTTCCAAATGCTAATTAAACGTCCTCGCTCTGATAGACTTATTAATAATCTATCTGTGAATTTGCACGAAAGGGACACTCACTGAAGCAGTTAGATGTGTCCTCGTCCATGCTGCATATCTGTGTATACTAATATCAAGTACGTGACTTGGCATCTTGTGATGGATCTTATCCGCTTCGGCATTGCAGAAACAAGTGATAGTGACAAAGAGTGTCGAATTCATGCCGTTCTACTTGTCATTGTTCTCGTTCCTCGCTAGTTCCCTTTGGATGGCCTACGGACTACTAAGCCGCGATCTCTTACTTGCGGTTTGTATAATTATTGATCAGTTTCTTCATTTTATCTAAAACATACTCATATGGACCCGTTCTAAGAAGGGCACCATCGATAGAATCATTCGAACTAAAAGCATGTGTATTTTCTTGGGACTCAAGGGAGGTCCTGTGGAATTCTATAATGCGATTGACATTTTCTTGAACTGTATTTGACAGTCGCCTAATCTGGTGGGGAGTCCTTTGGGCGTGCTGCAATTGATACTCTACTGCAAGTACAGGAAAAGAGGAGCCATTGATGAACCCAGCAAGGGGGATTTGGAAAACAATGGCGATAATGACAAGTCCAAACAGTTGCAGTCAGTGGTTAATGACCATGTTGCCGATCCCAAATGCCGATCTTGATCCTCTTGTAATCCTGTCATCTTCTGATTAATAAAAATGAAGATCCCGTGCGGCTCATGCTGAAAGTTTTCAACTCAGCTTGGCCCACTCTGGGTAAAACAAACTACTGAACTTTGCACGATTGGTCATCCGAGAGAGAGAGAGAGAGAGAGAGAGAGAGAGAGAGAGAGAGAGTTGGGGAACTGTTTTGAAGACTGTAGATGAAACATCTCACTAAACCAGGAACCTTTCCTATGTTTTGTCCTGACAAAGAACCCAGTTCCCCTGAATCTTCGGTGGGGATAGAATCGATTCCATTATACTCAGCAAATAGAACTTATCAGTGGAGAATCAATTCAGAGAATTGCTCTGAATTGACGCGGAGGTTAATGGACCTTCCCAGTAGAATCTGATATAAGGTGATGATATTATAATAAAAAAATCAACGAGCAATCAAAAAATATAAAAAGCACGAAATATTTATGTGATTCGGCATAACTATCAATCAGCCGCAAAAAATTCACTAAATAATAACGTAATTACAAAGTCACTATCGCTTACTCAAGAGTTTTTCAATACTGAATTACATCCGAATCTAGAATGTTTAGCCTCGCCCAAACACTCACTCTCTCAGCAAAACCAGCGTTTCCAATTGAATGCACTGTTCAAATTATCCGGCGAAATCCACGAGAAAGTTTCAAATATTCAAACGGCTCGTGGACTTTAATGTGGGGGGGGGGGTGGGGGGCAGAAAACCACTTTTCAATTTACTCCCGGATGTGGCTGCACGAACGTCGCGGCCACGGGCCAGAAGTCCCGGCGCCCATCCCTCCGCGGAGGTCCTCCAAAGACAAAGTAAGCCAATACAAGATTGTCCATACCAGTGTTCAGACAAACGCGAAAGTGACCAACTCCAATTAGGAAATTAATTTATTCAATGTTTCCTTGATTGTTAGAAAATTATTTTAATATATTGTATTTGTGTCAATTTAGCCCTAAACATTTTAAATGTGTCAATTTAATCCTAAATCTTTTGACTTGGTACCAATTCAGTCCTTCAGGCTAATTGCAGCCGAATACTACTGACATGGGGTCACTAGGGTTGACGTGGATAATTTTTTATAATATTATAATATTTTTAACCAAAATTTTTTTCTTTCTCTCTTTCTTTCTTTTTTTCCTTTCTTCTCCCTTTTGTCGATGACTAACCTTGCCCATAGGAAATGGCTGGCCATTGGGCATGCCCTAGCTAGTTGGCCTTGCTTGGCAAGGGTCTTCGTCGCCCACCATGGGCAAGGCCTGCCGACCGAGTGAGGGTGAGCCTTGACGAGGGCTCCCTTTGTCAAATTTGGTGAGACCTATCCTCACCTAGGCTAGGGCAACCTTGCTAAGCGTCACCCGAGTAATGGCTATCGAGGTGCCTTGGCTTAGGTGAGGGCTGGCCTTGTTAGATTTGGTGAGGGGAGCCCTCATCCAAGCCAGAGTTAGCCTCGTCTTGGCCAAATTTGGCAAGGTCAATCCTTATCCAGGCTAGTGCGGCCTCGTCTAACGTCACCCTTGCAAGGCTCGCCCTCGCACGCTTGTGGTAGGAGACGATGACCCTTGACCAAGCAAGGCTAGCCCAATCGGGCATGGTCAATGGCTAGCCATCGCTTATGGGTGAAGGCTGGTCACCAACAAAAAGGAGAAAATTAGGAAAAAAAGAAACAATAAGAAATTAAAAAGTGAAATTTATAAATTTATAAAAACGATCCATGTTAGTGTTGGTGGCATGGGCATACACATTGGTAATATCTAGCCAAAATTGGATAAAGAGACTAAATTAATATCAAGTCAAAAGTTTTATGACTAAATTAGCACTTTAAAAAGGTTTTAAGTTAGCACAAATACAATAGATTCATGCATTTTATGACACTTTTCCTCTTGATTGACCATCAAAGTCTAACTTGGGTTTTCCCTTGTTGATTTAGATCCCTGACTTCGATTTGCATTGAAACTTAAAGTGTGTTTGTTTCACAGAGTACACGTTTCCCTCATTTTCTAACATTTAGTTTGTTTGAAAAATCAACGGAAAATGTTTTTCTACTAAAAAGTTATATGAAGAGAATGAGTTTCACTTTTAATCAACGGAAAAAAAAATTTCATTATTGATACTTGGACTAAAACTCTACGTTTGAGTATGAAAACTTTAAAAAGTTCAAAAAATTTAGTTATTTTTATTTTTTTCTTTAATTTTTCTTCTCTTTCCTTTTCTTTTCCTTATCTCATTATTGTGGCCAGCCAGTGACCAACGATAAGCTCACCTATTAAGGGATGGGCGAGGCTCAAGCCTCGGTCAAGCTTACTAGGCGAGACCAAGGTTCGTTCCTTGTTGATCTGGCAAGCCTTGAGCTCATCGGCCTTGTGCAAGCTTGAGCCTCATCGGCCGTCGACGAGCTCATCCTTGGCAAGCCAAAGAAGAAGGGAAAAATGGAAAGGAAAGAAAAAGAAGGTAGAAAAAAAAGTAAAACTAATTAATTTTGAAATAATTAAAATTTAAAAATGCGAAATTTTGATAATTTTGTCTTCCAGATTCCAAAGGAAATAAAATAATTTTTGGGTTTTCTTCAGGATTTAGCCAAATAACAATGAATGATTCATTTTCCTGGAAAATAATTTCCAAGATAATGTCTTTGAGAACGGTTCATTTTTACAAAACAAATGCACTTTTAGACTTAGTTTCTTTCATAAAAACTGTGCCATCTTTAGAAAATTTTCTAGAAAACTATTTAAAAAGAAAATAACTATATTTTCAGTATTTGACTAAAATCTAAAATGAAATAGAAAATATTTTCTGCCATTTGGTACTAAAAAAATCTAAACAAATTTTCTAGGGAAAAGTCAAAAAAATTTGAATTTTGTATAATTTTTCATCTTTATTTTTCCTTCTTCCTCCACCAATCCCTAGCCATGGTGATAGTTGCATGACATGGCCATAGGTGAGGAACAGGCTAGCCAGATTTTGATGAGCTCGAGCTCATCCGAGATTAGTGAGCTCATCCCTCACTTGTGGCTAATTGCGACCACTAGCCAAAAAGAAAAGAAAAAATAAATTTAAATTTAAAATATAGTCAAAATTTATTTTTTTTATAGAGAAATTATTTTTATAAAAATGAGCATTTCATTAATTAAAAATCCATGCTCAAGTGCTAAGGACCCACACAGTCTTTGTTGACCCAAACCTAAGTACTAGGGCCAAGAGCTTGAGCATTATTTTTGATAAAACAAATGGAGTTTTAGATTACATTTGTTTTACTAACAATATTATGATAAGGAAAATATTTTCAATTGGAAATCATTTTTAAGGAAAATGGTTAGTTTTCACTGATTTGGTGATTTTAAGGACAATGATTTCCTTCTTCCTATAATAGAAAGTTAACTTCCCCCGATCTAGCCTTGTTATTTTCAGTCTATAATTTTTTTTCTGCAAATTGATTAGTTTTTTGTCACCTTAACGCCAAAAAGTTGGAAAACAGTTTTCTTGAAAACAAATTTTATTCAAGCAAATGATCATATGTCACCCAGACGGACTATTGGTTGCTTTTATGTCATAGAAAATAAATCATTTAGATAATTTTTTCCCAAAATTGATTATCTATATCACTCACAAAAATGAATAATTAAAAAAAAATCTTTCATCTTCTAAATAAAAAAGTTAGACATAAAATCATTCATTCTCTGAAAAATGAATAGTCTTTTAAGAGACCGACTCACATTCATTCATTTTACTAGTTTCAAATGGTTGGGTTTTGGCATATCTCCATTTGGATGGGGTTTTTCCCTAACGTATATAAACTCCACATTTCAATCGATAGATTTATAATACTTTGTATCGTGCAAATTCTTAGGATAGAGCAAAAGTATCTTGAATACTGATTAGGGACAAGCAACTTGGACTGTCTGAACCAAGAACCGGTCGAGAACCAGACCAAATCAGAAGTGTCAATTCAGTTCTTAGTTCCTAAAAATGGAAGTAGTGTCCGAGCAGTCTGGTTCCCCATTTGTAGGAAGGCCGGACCAAATTGATATTTTTTTATATTTTAATAAAAATAAAGTAAAATGAACTTAATTTATATTTCTAAAGTTTTAATCTTTACCTAACTTTACCAAAATAATTTTTTTAAAAGTGAAAAAACTCAAATTTTTTTTTTTAAAATTTCTCGATCCCCAACTGATCCCATTAGATTTCCTTAGGAACCAAACCGGACCCGTCGGTCCGGTCTCGT
The DNA here is from genome assembly GCA_019926035.1 of Melaleuca alternifolia. Lineage (NCBI taxonomy): Eukaryota > Viridiplantae > Streptophyta > Magnoliopsida > Myrtales > Myrtaceae > Melaleuca > Melaleuca alternifolia. Next base: position 43,598 of record JAGKPW010000328.1, read on the forward strand.
CTAGGACTCAGTAGCCCGGTTCTCAATCCTAGAGATCGGGGATTGGTCCCATCGGTCTGGTTCCTAACGGACCACACATACCCCTAGTATTGATGGTGGTCGATTTTGAATAAAAGAAAAGGTAATTGCAATTCTCAATGTTTCCGGTTTAC